>JABFPJ010002644.1:0-18768 GCA_022817425.1 Gryon sp. ZL-2020
TCTACTACTTTTCTTTTACTTTGCATTATAACGTTATCCTAACTATCAAATATGTGTAATTCTTATTTATTCTTTTTACTTTATTACACATTGTTATTACAATAGCATTTTTCGTCAAATTCTATGCCGTTTTATTTCCCGTGTAAATTTACTTTATTTTAATAATTTTGTAAAAGAAAGAAGAAACGTTTTATTCGAAAGTGACTGTTTTCATTTAAATTCTCCTTTCTTTTTAAAATTATCCATTTTATTTTGTCAACTAAAAAATGATTGTAAAAAGTTACGCAATTTTGTGCGAATTTGTTATTTGAAATAAAATCAACGTTTAATCTGTGCGATAAAAAACGTAGATTAATGTTTATATTATTACATAATTGGTAACAGACACAAGTGATGATTTCTACATTAGCGTTAATCAATTGAAACGATTTTCGTCTAAATGCGTTTGAAAAAACCGCGAGCCGTTTTTAAACGAGCAAATACGCCCTTAATTTTACCAATTAACAAAGCCCTGGAGAAAAAACGTCGCGAAAGTCAATACTTCACTGTGAGGAGCTTTCTACTTTAATTCAATTTATCGACAAAGCCTCGGCTCCGCGCTTGGATTGATTTAGAACTCTTGCAGAAAAATTACATCGAAATAATCGACGATGTAATCGAAGCGAGATAAATTTGCCGCGCCGAATTTAAACTTTTTTTTGTCACAATTAAAAAATAAAGAAACGAATTTTGCGGCTTTGTTAAACACAATCCATTCTAACAAATTTAATCTCTTGTAAGTACATTTATATATTTATAGATAAATATTCTCGTATTGGATGTAAAAGTATAGTCGGCCAAAAGAGAGCAAAAATTTGTGACAGTTTTTCGACTGGTATTCGAGTGTCGATGTTCAAACGAATGTCAATGTTTGTCGAAGTTACGTAACATGTTTTTACATTTTTCGTTCGCCTGAAAAATATCTGTCCAGCCCATTTGTTACAAGATTCAATGGCTCGTCATTTATAGGGTGCGCACGCTTTCGACGTTTGCGAATGGTATTTTTTAAACTGCGACGTCTCAAATGTAGATCAATATTTTTTTTTGTAAAATAATTATAATTCAATTAATTGTTTCAGTCTAAAGGAACGATACAATTATGAAAATAAAAGATATATATAACAATTAAACCATATATTTAATAATTATTAAAAATAATAAAATCAAGTAGTTAAAAATTGCGTATTTATCTTATATAACAAAATAACCATAATTATTATTGGTAAAAAATATTCTTTTTAATTCAGAAAGCAACTGAAAAGTAATTGAAATTTTAATTAACCATTTCTTTTGTAAATAAAATTAAATTATAAATTCAAACTTAGTATAACCAAGATCATAAATAAAATTGTTTGATTATTCGACTCTACAACTTGCTAAATAAAACAAAGATTTCAATTATTTAAAAAATTTCTAATTTTCAAAGTTTCATATAAGTAATTGGGTAATTATTTATTATTGCAGATGTTCAGGGTAGAAATAAATTAAATGAAGAATTATTTCAAGATTAATATTTTTTGCGAAATATATATATAATATAACAGCAAAAGATGGCTAAAAATGAAAACTATTAAAAGTAAATACAGTAACAATTTGTGTGAGAATATTATAATTCAAGTATTAGAAAACTAAATATCAAAGCTATCGAAAGACTCAAGTTCAGTTGAACGCAATAAGAATGAGGGCGATGTCAAAATGTAAATCACTCGTCAAGTAACAGTATAAAATTTGCTCGCAATCTACATAAACATGTCATGCATAAATTCGACTTATTTATTGGTATATATTCACGTCGATCGATTATCGACTTTATTTACATATTCCTTTCGGCGCGCATAGTGTGGATGGAAATCGCGTGAAATAAAATAAATCGTACGAACGGTTGAATGGAAAATGACCTAAAAAAAGGGGGTAAGAGAAACAAATGGAAATGAGAAATGGGACAGCAAAAAGTGGCTTCTAAATAGCCGTAATGGGACGTCACAGTTTTAGACGTCCTTTTTTTACTTTCTTTTTTTGCAACGAAAAAGTTATTTTTTAGTTGCATCGTTGAGAATAACTGATATGTCATAAAGAGGGTATCTAAAAAGTCGCGCATTTTCTAGAATCTGGCATGGGCGGGTTGAGATTTATGATATACACCTGGCCGTGCCAGTCGTTGTTTTACCTGCGAACTAACGGCTGCAAATACCGATAAGCCGGGGAACGACGACGAATTTGCGTCAAGCAATGAACAAATAATGTCTTAATTGACACGCTAAATATGGCACGCAAATTAACGCGTGTTTCAGTTTGCCTCGGCACGTTTCAAAATAATTTTAAATATTAACAAACGTATATTGCAATCTATTTGTTCATAAATTTTATGATTGTAAATAAATCACATTGCGCTGGACAACGATGAGACTCGTTGCGAAAATTGAATACTCAAAGTGTATTATGAAAACTCGCCATTAATTGGCGCTTGATATATAACAAACAAGCTGGACGTTTTGCAAAAACGAATCCAGCTTGGTTTCATGTTTGTACATTCCGCGCGCCATGGAATTCATCCTCATAATGACCTTCATTTCATTCTTGAAATAGGCAATTCAATTTCGAATTCATTTCAGCTGAATCAGCATTTTTTCAAAAATAAATCACTCATTCGCTAATTGAATAATGGTTTTCATCTTTAATAAGGATCCCCTAATTATTATTATTATTATTATTAATACAGATTTCGCCTCGGGATATCCCGTTTGGCAGAAAAAGTTCATTCTAATTACATTAGTAAATAAAGAGCCTAATGAGCAATTAAATAGTGTTATTTAAATGTTATACACTTTTTCACTTTAGTCATCTTTTCAAATTTATTTAAAGTAAAACTTAAACATTATTCATTGTAAGGAATAAATTAATAAATGTAAGATGCATTGTATAAATCATTTAATTTTGACATTGTAAGTTCATACTAATTATTTGTCCCAGTTATTTGGATGAAAATTGTCTCGCCTTAAGATCCCGGATATTATTCTTTACAACGTTCATTTGGGAAATTTATACACTTGTTGTTTTGACACAGTTGCCCGTGAAAGTGTTCAATTTCTGAGGTAACATACTGACTACTGACGTAGGCTATGATGCGAGAAATTCATAACGTGTTGTATACGAAAACAAGCATGGTGACACGATAACATTTACAATGCGACATTTTACCTACAGCTTTGCGTCGCAAGACATGTTATCGCTGAATTTCTTCAACGTCTATATACTTACGCAATTTACAACATCATGTACTTACAACAAATGCGTTGATTTTACGACATAGCATTATGTTAATTTTAATTCAAGACACAATTTCTTCTCCTTGCCGCATCGCGAATTGAAATAATAAATTTGAATATTATTGTCATGAATATTTTTATTCACTCAAAAATTTATGTTGAAACTACGCTTATAATTGTAAAGTTACAATAGTTCATTTTCCAACTATTTCATGTATGTAAAGTTTATAATATTAGTTTCGAAACACGAATTTGAATGTGATAAATTTATTCATCCGAAGGAATTGTATACTTTGATTCAATTCAAACTACGGAAGGACTAAAAAGCATTATTTCTGTATGTAATTTATTCGGAAGATAATGTAATTTACCTTAAATGCAGCAATTTCTTCCTCAGTGGCCAAATCTGAAACAGAAAAAAATATTCATTCATGAAATTAAAGTCATTAAATATGTTTATTTTAAGTTAACAAAAAGTTACATTTGTTCGTATGATCAAAAATGATTTTCATTATTTAAATAATTCATCTTAGCACTTTTCCAACATTTGAACATTTCATATAGTATGTTGGATCATCCATATACCATCTGACCTCGTCATTAATTAACCATTGGCAACTCGCTAACCCGCTTGAATGTTGTACAATTTCCGTTTAATTCATCTACATCTTTTAGCCAGTGCAAGAATTCGCGCCATTTGTCGCACCTTGTAACACAATTCGGATGAATTTGTCGCCTCCCTATTTGTCCTTCATTTTTATTTCTCGGCAAAAGGAAAAAAAAAGCAAAGCGAAAGGAGTCACAGGGGCGTGGAACTCGCGCAAAATTAATGCGCATAAATTAGTATCTACTTGTATCCCGCAGCTTGGCGCACGTTTTCGCGCGAAAGTTCAGGTCAATGGTAAAAAAAGGGAAAAGAAAAGGAAAAGAGATGAAAAAGGGAGTAAAGAAGAGCAAAAAGAATGCGCATAAGCGGACGCGCGCGCCACTTGTTTTATTTTAGCATCACCGGGGGGCTTAAAAAACTTTGCTGTCAAGCTTCCAGACAATTATGCCCTGGCGCACAGTTTGCGGTCTTCGTTAAGGGTATGTTTAACAAATTTTTATTCAGAGAAAAAGACAGACGATGGAGCCAAGTTAGCGCGCGCGATATTACATATTTCACAATCAAACTTGTTGAATGTACCAAACTACAAAGCGCTCGATGCAATTTAATTTGACTGAACACTAAAAGGCCAAACTTTGTTACACATACGTTTGATAAAATTCCCGGAAGGTGGTGTAAGTAAGGTTAAATGAATTCAAATTATATGTGTCATTTGCGTGAGACTTTTATTATAAATGACAGAACAATTTACGAAATTAGACATTTTGAAATAAACTTAAATAAATTTTGAAATTTGTTTTTAAGTTTGTATTCAATCTCCAAAAAGAAAAACAGCTTTAGAGAAAAAAAATACGCAGTATTTATGATTTTTTATTAATTAATAAACGTTAAAGTTAAAATTAAATATTTCTTTAATTTTTCGTTCATAATGATATTAATTCACTGTCCATTTTGTAATAATATAACTGCACAAAATAAACTATTCTAGTGTCTAAGTAATATATATTTATCAAATAGACGTAAAAATAGAATTTCTCTGATTAAATTAGAATTAAATGTGGCATTAAAGTATTCTATTTTGTAATCGAAAATACTTCGTTGACGCAAATAAACGAACGTTAAGAAATTTAACTTTGTTCAAATTTTGATTTAAAATGAGAATTCAAAAATTGGATCAAATAAAAATGCAAACAAATTAATTCATTTTTGTATTCATTTATCCAATTAAGTCGTGAGCTTTTAATTGAAAACTATCGAAAGGAAAAGGCAGATGCTTAAACGAGATCTTTCATTTGTGAGAATGTTTTTTGACAAGATAGCGCTGCGATGAGAAGCATCTTTGTAAAGCGATTTTGCCAACAAAATTGGCTGCCGCAGAACTGTATAACTCCGACTTAGACAATGACAATAATTGTCGTGGTTCACCATTATGCTATTTCCGCCGCAACTTTGGGCGCCGTCTCTGACTTACTTAGCCCATCATTCGTCCCTCTCCCTTGCCTTTCCCTTCTTTCGTCTCACTCGTAGCTTGTTCTCTCGCGTCGTCTTCTCATACATTAAAGATGTCGCAGATTCCTGACAATTTCTGCCAAGATTGCGTCATATGTTACAAGTTTGAAGGGAGAGGGTCATGGCACGAGTTGAAATGTTCAGCGCGCCGAATAATTTGAATTTTGCATTAAACATCAACGCTGGTCTGCCCGACATCTTTGGCTTCTGCAATTTTAAGTTTATTGCACGAGCGTGTTTGTAGCTTTAAATTGCTGAGTGAATAAAAAAATAATCCTGCCCAAAGATGGCTGCGGTTATTTGATTACTTGATGAAATGTTTCGTCATTATTTGTTCCTTTGGATTGAATCACAAGTTTGGCGCCGAGAGTTTGATATCTAAAATATGAATGAATATCACACTGGGCCAGGAATTTCATTTTCTATTGAATTCCCTGTATTTACTCACTTTTGTTCTGGAATGCTGCTATAAGTACACATCACATATTTCAGGAGTCAATCGATGAAAAATCTTTGAAATATTTTGAATTCAGGGGGAAAAAAAGAACAATGACTTTTGATGAAATTAGATTTGCGATTAATTTTAGTTTTTCATACACTCATAAATGTTCGAATTACGTTTTTTATTACATGAACGTAAATGCACAAATTAAATAAAAATTGCTTCAAAGTCGAAATCCAATTTAGTGCAAATAATAGAATACAGAATTACCGAAAACAATATTTTCAATGAACGAGAATATACATCAGAATACACTGGCTTGTTATTCAGTTATTATTCTTTTCTACATTCTTTTGGATCCGGAACACGGGTGTCACGGACAGAAAATCAAGAAGTTGCGGAAAACTAACTTCGTCACGTGGCATATTATTCTGAGTTGAATTGTTTTGAGATAAAAATCTTTCTTTGTTTTTCATGTTTTTGTCGGGAAGAAATTTCCCTTATCACAATTGTATGACACATTAACATAATTCTACTTAATTAATTAATACAACTTAATTTTAGAAAGCAATATTTGTACCTTTTTCACAGAAATAAATATTTCAAAATACCGAATGCCTAGTTGTTGGCATTTAAATGATATTCAACCTATTTATGCAATATTTAATCCTTGCAATTTACAACATACTAATTTGTCACGCTTGAAAATCTTGATAAATATAATCAACTCAATTGCATAACTCAACTTCCTCTGTGCATTAAAAAGTAACGAAAGAAAAAAAAGAGAACTTGCAAATCACGTGAAAAGCAACAACCTAATACAAATCAAAGAACATTTGCGGCAGTTTGGGTCATTAAAATTCGCATAGTTGAATATTAAGGTAGTCTGGACAGGGATAAATCATTGAGATGGTGGAGTACTTAACATGTGCAAATTTGTGTACAAGGAGACGTAGATAAATTCCGGATTCTCGATCGATATCAGCACTGTCACCTGTCGCACGAGTCGTTGGTGCACGTACTTCATAGGTCTTGAGTGTACGAAACAGCAGATCGCGTGTGTTTAATGAACCGGGAGGATTGCCTTTGATAAATGTTTAACATTAAGTCGCTGACCGGTGGAAGTGCAGTCTGAATATAGCACGCACATACCCATGAGTCATACTTAAGACACACACGTGCCTTCAATCCCTACTTACGTCGATGTCATGCCAAGCTCCGCGCGCTGCAAATACCTGCATCCCACAGTCGCTTTGATCAATTACCACCGCGTCGTAGTGAGCGACCTGACTTGGCCAGTCTGCCTCGCCGATACCGACAAATCATTCGACACGTATCAATCGTTGTCATAACTATTCGGCCTGCCACTGCCAGCTCAAATTACCATTATGAAACAACCGGGTAATTATATCGTCATATGCCAGCTGTCAAGCATACCGAGCCAACGGGGTCGGGTCATTACTTTTTTTAATCTTTAATTGTTTCAACAAATCAAATGTTTCAACAATTACAATACTTTTTATTTGTGTTTATTTTACCTTTTAAAATGTATGATTTTTATCTAATTGAGAAGGGAAGAAAATAAACAAAATTCAAGGGAAATTATTATGTTGAATGTTTACATTTGACCATGAACTTTTGCTTTTCAAGCTGATTCCAAAGATCTATAGCATATGACATTCAATTTAGTGATATAGAACCATGACTTCAATACGTTAAAATAATTCAATGTAAATGAGATTGCTTCAAATCATTATATTATATATATCATACATATACTTTGAGGAAAACCAGTTCAGTTAATACAAATTTTAGCAATAAATTACACTTTATTTATAGACGTCAAATATAGTTTATAGTGAAAGGAGACATAATATTTCAATGTAAAATACAGTTGTCTTAGACTATACAATTTTTAGTTAATTTTTTTATTTATTATTTACCAATTACTCTCTAAATTTAAATACGTGAAATTTCACTTATTTAGAGTGAATATTCACTTTTTGATTGAGTCCAGAGTCTTCCACCCACAATAAGTGAATATTCACTTATTGAAAAAGTCAGAAAAATAACTTATTTAGAAAAAGTGAATTTTAACTTATTAAAAGAGTGAAAAATTATTTATTATTAAAATAATATTCATTTATTATATAATTTATATTTTATAATTATTATATTACTTTTTTATTTTCTTTTTTATTTTTATATTATATAATGAAAATCTTAGTGAAAAAATTCTATTTCTCCGAGAATCGAACTCAGGTCGCCAAGGTGATAGTCCGATGTCTTCTCCACCATACCAGTCTATCACTTAAAATACAAAACTTAATTGAGAAATGCACTCCTAGCTTGTCAATAATTCATTTGACTTATGAAAAAGTACAATTTTTGATTTTTTTCAAAGTGTCAAATTTTATTCACTTATGAAAAAGTAGTTTTCCACTTTTTGGAAAAGTGAATTTTCTTTCACCTATGAATAAGTAAAATTGTTAACTTTTTTGGAAGTAAAAAATTGTTTCACTTACGAATAAGTGCAAATTTTGACTTTTCTGAAGTGAAAAAATGTTTCACTCAGCAAATAAGTGAAATTTTCACTTTTTCAAATTTAGAGAGTAGGAATATCTTTTATACTATGGTTAGAATGTCATTTAATTTTTATGACATTATTTCAGCCGAAAAGAATTTAATACAACAGTTTTTATAATGAATAAGACTCACATAATAAATTTGCAAGAAATTCAAATTTTGCTATGAAAATGAAAATAGTACCGCAATAAAATTGATGACGAAAAAGCTGTGATAATTTTATTACTCAATGAGCAATGCATGGAACGCTTTAATATGCATCTAAACAGTAGATCGTAAAATGTTAATGGTTATATATAATTATCCAATGCACTTATGAATGCATTTTAGAGCGAAGTCGTAATTGATATAAATAAATGCTTTTCAAAATGCTGAATATTCAATCGTATTTTGCTTATTACGTAATCGCCTTGCATCACATAATTATATCGATTAAAGGATGTATCAAAAGAAAATAAACTCTTGAAAAATACATACACATGTCAGCGTATATTTTAAATTAATATGAAAAATAGAATTTCAAGATTATTTCAATTCAATCCGCAAAAAAGTGCAATTTGTTCAACTGTCAAGTATTTAAATGTAATGAATTCTATTCGTAATATTTGCACATGCAAAATTGTATTCAAATTTGTGTAAAAGTAATTGCAAAACCGCAAACAACATTAAATTTTAATTAACCTTTCAGTTAGTAATGAACATTTCCTTTTCTACACTAAAGTTTAATCCAAATCTAACTACTTTTTTTAATCCAAACTAGAATATCAATAGTTTCATGTCGTCAATGAAAGTTTCAACTAAACTCGGAAATCTCTTGTTCGCAGCTTGATATAATTCGGGATTTCATGTCAAACTCAAGAGATTTATACGGAAAATCAGTTACTTTTAGAACAATATTGCTGATTGCATCTTATACGCATAACTGACAATCTTACATGAGAGTAGTTGCATGAATTATAAATATTACTTTTAGGATTTACGATGGTATGGAAAAACATAAACTTTTTAGTTATTTATATCTAATTTATGGATATAACAGTAACATTGTAATTCAACATTGACGTTGTTTATTAATAAATTATTTTTATTATATATATATTATATATTATTATATATTATATATATATATATATATGACATAACGTTATGTTTGATCTTGTAAGCAAAATAAGAGAGCATAATCCAAGAAACTGTATTACAGAGTAAATCGGATTTATTATTTTGATGGATTATTTTTATATGCACATTGATAGCTTATTCAGATGTAATAAATAATATAGTAAGTGAAATTTTAAAGTAATGGAACATGAATGATCGTTCATTATTTGGTACAAACTTTATTTTCAGATAAGCAATAAATAATATTATGGAATTAATTTTTAATGTTCATATGTAAAAGTAGTAGCACAGACCAAATATAAAAGGTAATATTTATCCACGTAATTAATGAGTGTCAAATATTTCAAGTTAAAGTCAATTTAATAATGAAATTATTACCGTGTGACCTTTACGAAATTATTACACTGAAAGGTTAAAGAGAACAGCAATGTTTCATGCACCCTTCGCTATAAGAGGTTATCCTTCAAAGCAATCTTATAGATCACTGTAATGAAGAATTAATAATCTTCTTGTTAAATTTAATAGAAAAAGAAAATTTGTTGTTCACTTTGGTAAGTGATATTTAAATTTCAACATTGATCTTTTTGATTTCATTTTTTAATCAAACTTTACAACTTCATTTTTGATATTACAACTTTTATTTCAACTAAGAAAATAATTTTTAGATAATTTTTAAATAAATAATAAATTTTGGAAAAGTTAACTTCATAATTAAATATTATATTAAGTTGTGAAATTATTTTGACTAATTGTAAGTGTGCGAAAATGCTTCTTTAAATGTTACTTTAAATTAACTTAAAAGTAGTGGAATAAGTTATTTAAATAAAAGATCAGCAATGTTATTTTTTTTTCTACGTAAATCATGTAAAAGTGTATGTAGACTTAATTAAGGAAATGCCGTATGATTTATGAGTGTGTAGAACGAAATTATGTATTCTAAGAGAATTTTTCACTGATGCAAAATAAGTATTATATTCAGTTAAATATCTTTAAATTATTTTTTGCATACGTGCTGGGCTTGAAAACTTTGATATACAAGTCTAATTATTCAACAAATTTGCGCGGTTGTCTGCGATAATGCGACACGTACTGCACCTTTTTTTTCTTTTCATTACTTAATTGCAATGTATTTAAAGAAAGACTCCACTTCTAGATGTACTTAAAACCCAAAATGTGCTTCTTTGAAAATAACTATTTTGAATTCATTCATCGAGTGTAATTTATGAAACATTGGCTTATCTCTGTGTAAAATTGTGAATGTAAAATAAACTTTGTTTGTGTATTCGTGTAAAAGATATACTCCAAATTGAAAAAGAAATCTCCTTTGAAGAACGCAGAATCAATCGCGAGACGTGTTTATCAATAGCAAAACGTGCTCTTAGTAAATTGTGTGATCGTGATATACGGAATATCCGAATCAAACGATTTTTAAATTACTTTTTTACACTTCGTTAGGCGGCACTGGCGAAGCGCATGTACCTGACAGTGTAGTGACAAAGTTTGAATCAGAAATAGAGCAGTGAAGCAGAAATGTAGTTAACATCGAATCGAGATAAACCTAGGGTCCGCTAAACTGGAGTCAACAACTATACAAACTATTGTTTCATCTTCGTTAAAGTTACGCAAAATTTGTCGCAGCTGACCTCACACGTTGTCGCGAGCGCAATTTACAAAAACGATTTATTACATTTTCATAAACGAAGTATATCATTAAGTTCAAAATCAGTTCATTCAAACTCGAACTTTATTCAAGCGACACAAATAATTACAACTCGTTTGTTGGTCATTAACGACTCGTTGATGTAAGTCGCTTTTTATCAAAAAAGATTCACTTACCGACATAATTACAGTTTGCTAAGCTCGCCAGGCGAAGCATCGACACCGTTTGCATGAAATTTGAGATATTTTTTCGTAATTTGCATTCTTCGAATAAATTGCTAACGCAGCATTTTGCGTGAGACAAGATGTGAATTTTGGTTATCCTCTTCTATCCGCAAATTAGGAGGAATACAATTGCTGACTGCGACAATCCGATCGATCGCTTGCTGCGATGCTTTTCGTTAATTACAGACCTTTTTCCGCCTAGTTACTATGTACATTGTGTGCGTTCGTTTATTTGCACTCTGCTCTCCATTTCTTTCTCTGCCCTTTCTCTCTTTCTCTCTCTTTCTCGTTCCTTTCGTTTTTGTGCTTTCTTTGCGGGTGACGTACGGTCTCACGAGACGCAATTGCAAATTAAGCGTGTGCACACATTTAGAAGCAAAACACGCAGCAAATAAATGTACTTGGGATACAATATACATTAGTCAACAATTTTAGCGAATGGTTGAAGTTCATTTTGGTATGCAATTATAATCGTTAAACCAACATTGTATGTAATTATAGATATACAATGAAAACTTGTATATAAATGACGTATATATCTTCGCAAATGAATGGAAATGTTATTTTGAAGAAATATCTATCGTATTGTATGGCTGAGATAAATCGAAACCCAAGAACATATAGCATTGACTGTCTTTGCGCAATTTCAAAATTTCATTTTGTAAATCCGACACAGAAGCGAAAGGTTTTGGTTTAATTAATAGAATGAATCATAGAGAGCTAACTGCAAATATCCGGTGTGTCCGCAGTTGCTCAGATACGTGTTTGGAATATTCATAACTAATTTCATTAAACATGACGTCGTGTGTCACTATGTCTTTGGGAATCATAATCTTCAGAGACAATGTCGTACGTAATTCAGAGTATATGTGTCTAAATAAATGGACATGCTCTGCCTCGGCTAAATGAGTCACTTCATAGAAATACACAACTGGGTTATCTTTTTCACAAGTTTCCAATCATTGGTAATAAGTTTTCCATTTGCAATGTTGTGATTCATTAGCCCGGTATTGTGAGTGACAGTTTTCCATTGCTAAATGCATTAATATGGACATAAGAGTATTCTTACGTTTTAAAAAATAGCGACAAAAACGCAACGTTTGCTGTAAAATTAATACAAATATCGCGAACGTTTCACGTTAAAAGACAATAATTACAAACAAACATTACAGATATTACATATTTATAAAATAGAAAATGTGAATATATTTTTTCTATAGCATTAAAAGTTATAAAAAGTTAAGTATAAAAAAAAAATAATTTGATGGAAAGATATTTGTGTGCCAATTTACATGTTGAAAATTGTTCTAATTAAATTTCATGCAATAGTTTTGAATGAAAAGAATTTCTTGCGTATTAATACAACTAACGTACTTGTCCCAGTTTTTGGCAATGTTTCAATGCTTGACAACAAGAGATACACTGAAGTCAAAATATTCGGTGAATTAGAAATGATAAATTGATGTATTTATTTATTCAGACTTCTTTCCTATGGTAAACAGCTCGTAAAATACCAACGCCACGATATTTAATAAAAGACGGATTTCATGTTCCTCAAACTTTGAAGCTAGTAACTTTTCTTTCAACGACGTATATTTTATAGTTTACGTTTAGACATTTCAAAACCACTTCAAGGTAATATTTATACAAAGTCAAGAGATAATTTTCTCAAAATAAACGTAATCCCTTCAAGTTTTGGACTTAAGTGAAGTGTGAGTTTTCAAGTAAACTGTGAGTTTGAGAAAGACCAAAAAAAATGAAGAATCCATGAATTTCTAATGAGTTTATAATACGATTTAGATCAAACACTCTATAATCAAGGCTGTCACATTCTATCTGCATCAGGACCACGTTACTTAATCAAGTCAAGTTTGGCAACTCTACACTTTAGCACACTTGTCTCGCGGATTAATTGCCGCATCATTATGGTACCGCATTCATCGAGCTAGTTAAGACAAAGTTCATCCGTATAAGAGCACATTACAATCGCAGCGGCTTTTTAATTAGGATTTTGCAACTTCTTGACTTAAATGCAAACTCAATCGAGTTGTTACATACCCCGTTAATAATTAACCCTTTCCAAGTCAGTGCTAAAACTACGTCAAGTTTAGTACTTTTAATTAGCTCGTTCATTTGAATATATATATTTTTTGAACGTAACGTTGACATTATTTCATCGAAATGAGAAGTAGACATTATGCTCAGTGCGAGATCTGCTTGTTTAAATATTGTCGAAAGTGAATAACAATGTTGTTGACTCGAAAAGCGTAACAATAATTTTTGGACAAATACACTTTGGAAATTCGATGATTTTGTTTACACGTCAACAAAATTTGCGTCATGAACCGACAATAAATTTCCATGATTGTGTTTATTTTTGCACGTGTTAGTTGGCGGTAATAAGAATACGATGTGATAAAAAATAATGGATTGTTTAACGAGTTTAACGGACCGAGCAATCGTTTCGAGGGGAAAGGTTTTGTGCTTTTCATTAAGCTCAAATTGCGCGTGTACGATGCTTTTCATAATGATGAAACGTTATCAAATGACAAACGAAAGAAAAACTTTACAAGACAGCGTTCATACGTATAAAGGGAGGAACAAAAATGCACAAGTACAAAATTAATGTACCATTCTCTAATGTGAAATATGATGTTAACCATTTTGAATTCAATAATTAAACTGTATGTTCATTTATTTAACGAACTGGATCGATACATTTCAGATATTATTTGTAATTCGATAAAAAGTGTCTTAATAAAAAAACGTGTATATTATTCACTTTCTAAATTTGAATAAGTGAAAATTTCACTATTTGCTGAGTGACACATATTTTCACTTTAAAAAGGATAAAAATTTTGACTTTTTTAAAATTTTCAAAAAAGTGAAAAATTGCATTTTTATTTATAAGTGAAAGAAAATGCACTTTTCCATTTTCTTTCACTACTGAATTTTTTCAATATAAGATTTTTATTATATAATATAAAAATATAAAAGAAAATAGAAAAAATATAATTATAATATATGAATAATATAATACAACAATATTATTTTAATATAATAAATAATTTGTCACTCTTTCAATAAGTTGCAAAATTCACTTTTTTTAAATAAGTTATTTCTGTCTTTTTCAATAAGTGAATATACACTTACAATAAGTGAATTTCCACTTCTTTAAATTTCGAGAGCATATTAATATTTCAATATAATTCTAATCAATGCAATTCTATTAGAGTTTCTATATAATCAAAAAATAACTTACAAAATTTTACACGTTAGATTATGATCAATGAAATACCAGTCAAAATATGAGCGGAGAAAAAACTAATAAACTGGATGCAAAGTTTTCGTTTTTCCATTTTGTAAATACCGAACAACAAAATAGTACATTTTTCGTTCTGCCAGAATTGTGAATTGAACCTAAAACTTGTTTTCAAACTATAAGAGCAAAAATCAAAAACATGCGAAATATTTCTTTTGATGTTATGCCATTTGTTGGCATTGCGCGAAGCCTCAACAACGACCCTCATACATAGTTGGAAAGAGAGGAAGCGTGCAAAAGGCTAATCGGCGCTGTTTTTTTTTTTTTTTTTTTGTGCCAACTAAAAAGTATCGTATCGGGTTATCGTTTTTCAATCTCTCTTCGTAAGTTTCAATAAGCGTTACGCAAGATTGCACGCGGAAGTATACGTTGTACGTGGATACGTAATCGCTCGACGACTAGTGAAGCGCGGCCAGTTTGGCCTCGACAAATTTGTCCCTGAAAAAGCAGCTCGGAGGACCATTCCTTCGAGACCACGAGATGCATTCAGCCGTAACAAAAGGCAATCAGTGCGCAAGTGGTGGATCTGGAACTAGCAGCGCTCATAACTTACGCCAATTGGCATGACGATATTTTGCCGCGAATTCGCCGGCAAAAATCGGCAAAAGGCAAACTTCTGCGATGGCTTTTTCCAATGTCGTAAACGATTTTATGCGCTTACAGTCAACAGCCGTTTGCCTTTTAAAACACCAAATATATAATGCGTCAGTGTATTAAAAGCGCCAAAATGCGCTCCAGTGCTTCGCCATTTGCAGTTCCTTTATGTTTTCTTTTATTCGTTATTTTTTATTCCAATATTTTTTTCTTTATTAGTTTTTTTTAGTTTTTTCTTATACACGTATGATTTTTATTGATAAGCTTAATTTATAAAGGCTATCATATTGATCTGCTTTGACTTAATTTTGTTGCTGTATTTGGTTTCATTTTTTCTGCATGTATACTCGGGAATTTGTTTCTGTTTTTGTATTCTTGTAAATTTTTTAATTTGTCTAAACTTATAATATGTGAGTACTTTTTACTGAAAACGTTCAACTTTTTCAAAGATGTATAATAATAATAATAAAAATAAATAAATAAACCTATATATATCATTTTCATTAGTGATAAAATATACTATTTTACACACATGTAATGAAACATAAAATTTATACGTCCTGAAATGTCTAGAATTAATTTTAAACTTATGATAATTTTGTACTAAGTCACTCGTATAAAAAATTCAATGAAATACAAGATGAAATTTTACAGGTTTATAGAAGATGTGTCTATGAACAATTTCCGATGCAAAAAAAAGAAATCGCAGATAATATATCTTCAGGATTAATTTGAAAAGATTTTTTAACGTTTTATTTGGTACGACCTTGCAAAAAAAATTGTTTGTTAAATTTTTGAGTTTTCTTTTTTTTAAGTTAATATTTATATCAAAAAATTTTATGCATTCAGTCTTTCTTATTTCAATATACCAGTTTTAAGAATACATGAATATCGACATATGATGGTCAATTTTTTTTGGCCGTTTCGAGAAAGGATTACCCATATAATGAACTTAATAAATACTTTATTAAGTCAGTTTCTTCTTTATCTTCAGCACTTCCCCCTCTTTCACCCACCTCTACCGACTTTTCCTCCCCGTGTTTTCCTTCTTTTTCTTTCTCGCCTACTGTAACGTCATCTCTTTTGTCCTCACTGGCTTCTTCTATGGATGCTACGTGCATTGATGATATTCACTCACATTTATACCGGAAGATCCATCCTGTCCTATCTAATGAAATTACCTCTATCCTTAATCTATTAAGTATAGAGCAACATATTAATTAAATATGCTGTCCTCGTCCACATTCCCAAAATTTCCAAACCTACCAATATTTGTCACTTTCGCTCTATCTCTCTGCTCTGTTCTTTGTCTAAAATCTTAGAAACTGTGGTTCACAAATAACTCCTGGATCATTTGCTGCGAAATAACATACAGGATCCTTTCCAGTCCGGCTTCAGGAAGAAACACTCGACTCAAAATACTCTCCTTCGAGTACTTGATGATACCCGAGCAGCCATGGAACAATGGACTCATTACCATCTTAGTCCTTTTTGATTTTACCAAGGGTTTTGACTTGGTTGATCACAATATCCTGATCCAAAAACTGAGAAAGAGTGGTTGTTGTTAAGACGTGATCTCCTCGTTCAAGTCCTACTTATCTGGAACGTTCCAGGCTGTTCGTGGGCCTGATGCTTCATTATCACAATGGAAGCCAGTCAATATGGGGATACCTCAGGGTTTGGTTTCAGGGCCGTTGTTACTTTCATTATATATTAATGACATTTCCCAGCATTTCAATATACGAAACATCTTTTGTACGCTGATGATCTTCAGATTTATTTACACAGCTCTGTCTCCGATCTTCTGACATTACTTGATCGCGTCAATAAAGATATTGTGTCAGCATCTGAATGGGCAACAGTAAATCGCTTGTGCTTTAATCTCTCCAAAACCAAAATCACTACCTTAGGTTCACGACATTGCTTAAATCAATTTAGGTTAACTGACTTACCACCAACTACTATAAATGGAATCACTATACCTTACGTAAATTCTGTTCGTAACTTGGGAGTAATGATTGACACCTCTTTGTCCTGGAAAGATCACATTACACACACTTGCCGTAAGATTTGGTCAACGCTGAGATGTATAAGGCGTAGTTGCTCCATTTTGTCTGTCGATCTCCGGAGATAACTTGTGCTCTCTCTCATTACACCTTTGAATTATACCTGGAATGAACTGCCGGACTATATTAAACAATCGGAAACTTTATCAATTTTTAAATGTCGTCTTATGCGTTATTCGGTTTCCAACAAAATTGTCTTCCTTCAGCTATTAATACTTCTTATTATTTTGTTATGTTCTCTTTATTTCTATGGACTTGTTCTGCCAAATGGGAGTTTATTATCGAGGCGTTATTTGCAATAATAATAATAATAATAATATAATAATTTGATACTTACACTACAAAAACAAGTGTCTCATCTTTAAACATTTTTGGTGTCTCAATCAAAAATGTCTCAAAATAAGACACTTGTTTTTTTAGCGTAACTATTTATTATGCTAAAAACTTATTAACAATTCAAAAAATCAATCAGGCAATAACAATTAAAATTACAAATTATATAATTTAAGTAAATTCAGAGCTAAATCAAACATTTTTTTGCAAATCCTACGTATTTGCCATTCACGCTTAATTGGTAAAAATTGTATCGGAATTTGTTTGAAGCGTTTAATCATTGAAGAAAAATTTGTTTAAAATCTCTTTTACTAATTTTCCATAATTAACGAATGAGTAAGCACCGGATTCACTGCGGTTCGATTAATTTAACGTCGCGGAGAACGTTTTGCGGGTGGGTAATTATAATGTCATTTCAGTTGCACGGCAGGTGAAATTGATATTACGGCGTGTTTTATGGCAAGCAAAAATGAGTGACCGCAATCGCCAGAGATAATGAGTGCGGAATTTCAGATGTTTCGAATTCGCTTCAATTCGAACTTTAATTGTGACAATGCACGCGCGTGCGCACACATTCACTGCGCCTTTTTGAGATAATTATGACTCAAGTGGATATTTAATTTCGATGCATTTCACGAAATTTAATGCACAAGTACAAATTGCTATGTCAAAGGTAAAATAGATTTGTCGGTATTTTTGTTGTGTTATACATTTATATCCACGCTCTTAAACTGCGCGTAAACCATAAATGTTGCTTAATCATTTTTATCCAAAGCATCTCGACGTCCAAGCAAATGCCGTATAATTATTCTGTTATAAATAAAAAGTATCGCCCGCTTTTTTTCAACTTTTAAATTGGTGTCGCGAAATTACTTTACAACACGAATCACAAATTGCAAGTAATTTAAGACTGTTGTGAATTCAAACATTGTAATATATTAGTTTTATTTATTGTTATAGTGGCTTTTCATTTTACTTTTTTTTTTTTTTTTTTTTTTTGG
>JABFPJ010002645.1:0-18766 GCA_022817425.1 Gryon sp. ZL-2020
CATAATCTTTCATAAATAGTTACATTTAAGTCAATGTTATATCTTTTATGAAATTCCTGTTGCAAATTTCATAGTATTTCATAGATGCAATTTTATCTATGAAACATTATGATCCTTTAACCAGGGATCCTTTCATCCACGTTGATTCCACGCTGAATCAAGATTCGATAGTGGATTTCACATGGATTCAACATTGATAAAGAGAGATGTTCTATTCGGGTATTGATTATCACTTATTATTGATTAAGTGACTCAGTAACAATAATTGCTTGTTCAGTTTGTCCCATGCAGAAAGCAAATATCGTCATGGGAAGAGAGTCTTGGTTGACGTGATAGGAAGTGAACCAAAGAGTGTTACTTCAGCTCGTGAAAAGAGCCGCAAAGAGGAGCCGCGTAAAAGCGATTATAGTCGACGTGATCCCACTAAAAGTGCAAGAGACATCGAGCGGGACAAATTGCGCAAGAAAAAGGACGCCGAAAGCAAAATTCTCGCAGAAAAGGAGAAGGCAATCAAGAAAATTTTGGACTCGGACACGGTAGTGCCACCTGGAACCGAGTCCGAGGCAATTGAGAAAATCAGTGAGAAGGAAAATGAAAAAGAGCGAGATGCTGAGACACGACAAAAGCGCAGTCGAGAACGCAGACGTAGCTTTGATCGTCATCGATTGAGTCCTGGCAGGTCCAGGCACAGTCCGTTGAGATCGCGTTTAAGTCCGTACAGACGCAGAAGTCCCAGCGCTGAAAGAGCGACTTTTCGACACAGAAGTCCATTAAGTCCAGATCGAAGTCGTCGTTTATCTCCTCGCGCTTCTTATCGTAGAAGGAGTATCGATAAGTTTAGTCCAGATCGACGAAGTAGTGAACGAAGACGGAGAATTGAATTACGCGAACGGTAAGAAATGGATGCATTTATTAACTACATTATTTATTTTGTTTAGTATAACATAACAAACGAGTAGAAAAAAGATGTATACACAGAAAAAAGGAGAATGTATATTTATATATACATTTTTGTTTTGGTATGAAATATAAAACTTGTCGAATATAAACATATTTATACTCAGTAGAATAATATTACCTTTAATTAAAGTAAAAAAAAAAATAAATATATTAGTATATCATCTTTTTTTTACATATTTAGAAAAATCTTCTTAATTAACTTGATTTTTCATAAAGCTATTTCATAAAACAGTATTAATAAAACTCTTCTCCAGTGACGCAAAATTCCGAAGAACTCGTTCGCCAGAGCGTCGTCGTAGTCGTTCGCAGGAGCGTCGTCGTCGTCATAGTCGTTCACCGGATCGTCGCGAGGACCGATGGCGCAGTCGCAGTCGTAGTCGCAGCCGCAGTCGCTCGGACAGTCGTCGAGGCAGGAAACGCTCGCCGTTTATCAAAGAAATTACACGGCAACTCGGCAAGGACGCTTTGCTCGCAAAAACCGCTACTAATATCGGTCAACAGTTCCTAAATAGTGCAGTGCCATCTGTTGTATCAGCGCCACCTGCCGTGAACACTATTGGAAATCCAACTTATGCAATACCACCAGCGCCACCTGCACCGGCAATCGTAAATCCAAATGGTCCTTATATAAGCTACGATCCATCCAATCCAACGGCAGTTTATAACGAACCAGCAGCAGCACCACCTATGCGAATGGAATTTGCCGCGGGTCCGATGATGTACAACAATCCAAATACGCCAAGAATGGCACCAATGCCACCGTCGCCGCAACCAGTTCCACCACCAGTGCAAACTATGTATAATCATATTCGCGGCATTCCTGGGCCTGCGCGCGCATCACCGCCACCGCCGTCTGGCGATTTAATGCAGCGTCAAATATCGCCAGATTATGGCAATGATTATAATCCGCACATGACGTTCAGTGAATCTCCACGTAAAGAGGAACGTCTCAAAACACCGGAACCGCCTGTTATTTCGAATACTAAAGTAATTTTTATTATAATTCGCGGGGTGGGGGAAAAATTGTTGCGCAATTTTATTCGGGAATTTTTATTTGCTCGTTTAATAAATTTAATCCATATCCGGAAATTCAATTTTTAATTGCTCGCTTAATAAATTTACTCTATATGCGGGAATTTTATTGTTGAGTTGTTCGTTTAAACATTTGAAAGAAATCTTTTTGATATATTACTTTGCAATTACTTGTTATATATATTTTTTATATTATAATATTTAATTAATAATTATTTAATGCAAAACATGATAATGATCTGTAAAAAGCCGGTATAAAAATATATAATTAATGCATGATGCTTTAAACATTTAAACTTAATCGCGATTTAAAGTATTAAAATAAACAATCGTAATTTCTATGCGTAAACAATACTTTAAGGTTTTACTTATTTTACAGCTATTTGAAAAAACAAGTTTATCCAGCCTATTAGAAGCCTCAGTATCTGCCAAAGGTGCGCCCATTTTTCATTTGCGATAATTTATTATCAATTTTAACTGTTTTATTAAATTCAATTATGCTATCCAAAAATTCCTAAAATAATCCATAAATTATTCAACATTATTCAACAAAATCACCTTGGATTGAGAATCAATACAAAATATAATGAATAATGATAAAAATGAATGAAAATGGATTTTAAGTTTTAACAGTTTAAATAAAATGTGAAATTTCCAACTTAGATCTAGTGGAAATTTATAGATTTGATTTGTGGAAATGTATAGAAAATATTTTCAGAATGATCCACAAATTTAAGTAAATAAAGAACTAATTAACTTTGTAAGAAAATGACGAAGACAGTAAAGAAGAAATAGAATAGCACATATACAACTTAGAAATACATAAGACTTAATTAAAAGTAACGGAGACTGGAATTTTGGATGGCACTCGATATGAATAATAAATATTGATTATAAAATGATCATGATTAGATTTAAACATCAATTTATCGTCAGTATTAATATTTTGTTTACGCTTCAGAATCTGCAAATCCAGCGGTTCTATATCCAGGTGAGTAAACACGTAATTAAATGAACATGAGCAGAATTAATTGACATGTACGAAGTGGATTGCGTATACTGAAAGAAATAATTGCATGGATAAGTGCAATTTATAAACATTTAAGATTAATTGAATCAAATGTTTATTTTGTTTGAATAATGATTGAAAATGAAATATGAATGAAAACAAATTTTGCATCATAAATCCACAGTGTACAATGTTTATTATCTTTGTTCATAACTATCAAAGATGCATATTCAAATATATGAAATGAGTTAAACTGAAAGGTCACTTCTAAAACTGAAGTTAACTCACAAGTTAATCAAAATATGCATATCTGATAAGCAAAGATTACTTTATTGAAACAAGTCCTCGACTCGAGGTCAACAAAGTTTCACCAAAGCCGAATCCATAACAATAATCCGCGGATTGTTTTACACCGCAGGATTTAAGCCAGAAATTCTGAAGAACTGCGAGCGAGCGCTGCAGGATTTGCCGGTAGAAGATCCACGCTTGAAGATGACCGGTCGTTTCTTTTACGACTACTCGCAAGCGGAACCAGTGATCCCACATCCTGTTTCTAATTCAATCTTATTGCGCAAGGGTCCGAATAAGATATACTGGGAAAATGAGGAGCCAGCTTCTACGAAAGCCACCAAATCGGCAGTGATAACTCATCAGAAGATTTGTCAAACTGACGATCCGGAGTTAAATAGTGTAAGTTGTCAAGCGACGACGGAAATGGTTAGTATTGGGGTTCAGGTGATGCCACAGGACTTTTTACCGCCCGAGGAGAAGCGACCGATTCAGGAACGTTTGGATTGGGGCAAACGTGAGACCTTTGATTATACACCAAGACGAGAACCGGATTTAAGAGAAAGTTTGAATAATTCGAGGATGGATATTTGGAGACAGCCATCGCCACCGAGGATACCAATGGATCGAGGAGGTTTTGGCAGTTCGATGACAGCACAGGCGGCACATCCGATGGACTACCCTGGTCGAGAGATGTTCAGACCGATGGATGATATGAGGGAACCATATATGCAACCAATGGACGATTACAGACAACCAATGCCCAACCAATTCGTGGATCGAGCGGGATATCCGGGATATCCAGTGGCACCGATTGATGAATTTGAGGAGAGGAGAATGGAGGAAAGAAGAATGGAGGAGCGGAGATTGGCGATGATGCGACAAGAGGAAGAGGAGATGGAATTTGAAAGGGCCAACTGGCATACCAGAGGCAGTGCACTTGCTAGTCTGTACCAACTCAGGTCACGCGGCAGATCGCTTCGGGGAGGAAGAGGAGGGCCAGGACCTGCTCCCTTCGGCGGACCTAACTATTAGAAACTTAGAATTGCAGTTTGTTCGACAAATTATTGATGTCTTGGGATGTGATGATTAATATTTTGTGGCAAAATAACTTGATCTCATTGGACATCTCGTTGCATTTCATTGGATTTGAAAAGTGGAACTTATCTTAATTTCAAGTGGAATTTGTTGAATTTTGAGTTTTCGTTTTATAGGAAATTTTCAAATTTTCCTGGAATTTTTATTGAACATTTTATTAAAGAGTGAATGCCTTAATAAAAAGAAATAAGAATTACCATCAACTGTCATTTTAATATTTTATACAATTCATACATAATCATGCTTTTCATGGATTTTATAAAATATTAAGAATATTAATATTACTTGATGATTTCTATGTTATAGGAAACACATTTTATTAAAACAACCGTACAGTTTAAGAGTTTTAAAAAATATTATGAAAATGAAAGAACTTTTTTTCTATAATATTTTAATAAAACCTATAATAAATGAGGTTGTTTTTAAGAAAGGTTCTAACTTTACACTCCAATGATGAATGCAAACTTGACAAATTATACAATAAGAAAACATACTTATGATTGTATAATTATTAAAATGAGACATCTGTATTTTTTAAAACTTTTTTATGCAGATCAAATATGGCAATTATTTTTTATTATACAAAGATATGATTTTACTTTTTTATTTAAAAAATGTTTAATTTTAGTTCTTCTTAACGCAATTATTGTATGCATATACGGCATATATATGTATTTATAAATGAAAAAGAAATCGTTTGAATAATTATGGAATTATAATTATAAGTTATATGTTTTATAAAAAATCTTTAATTGTCACATATTTTTTGACTGAGAATTTTTTATTTCGAGAGATTTCAATAATCTAATATATTATCAAGTTCTAATAATTTCTTCTCTAAATTTACAATGAAATAAATCTTTGTAAATATCATCAAAACTTACGTCGCAAAGAAAGTCATGAATTCAAATAAAAAAATTTACTTTTGTTAGTTGTTTTATAATATATGTAAAAAGATTGTTTAATATGTCAATATAGAAATTAATAAGACTTATATAAAAATTACAAAAAATATGAAGATTTTCAAGATATGACTAGACCATCAATTCTATGCATTAATAAGATGTTCAAAATATATGTTTAACTATTACGACAAATGTATTTTATATTTATTGTAATAAGTGCAACAATCATGAGTACTTTTATACTTATATGCACATAAAACAATTTATTGAAAACAAACAAGAAGTAAATCAAAAAATTAATTAAATCAGATTAAATCAGAATTAAATCAGAACATAGACTCGTATGTACTACATGTTGTCGCTCTTGAACAAAAAGTCGAGTCTTTTGTTATGTTTATATAAAATATGTAATGACAAAATTCATTACGTTAAATAAATTACTTGATAAAATGTAGATACCTTTATTTTTTTATCGTCCTTCATTTTTTTTATATTTAATTTGTTATAAAAAAGTGATGTGTAAGTGCACGATTATATCTTAAAAGAGTGCTGTGAATAGTTTGTAATCATGTAAAAGAATAGTTACACAGTTTTATGGTGAAAAGTAACTTAACGTCTATTTCTTACAAATTTCGCGTTTTTGCAAACAATATTTTAAATCCTTTTGCGATATAAAAGAATAAAACTTATCTTCAAATAAAATTTAATTTTTTTGTGTTTACACATTTTACAAAATTAGAAAAAAGTGTGTGGATATACTGGATAATAATATTTGGCATGAGAAATGTATGGAAATTTAAGATAAATTTAATTCATAGATAGATTGTATAGTTTTAGTATGTCATTTTTCAGTTTTCTTCGGCAAATAAAAAATGACTTTTGGATGAATGCAGTTTTCATGTTTTTCAGATTACACGTTAATTAATTAATTACGCATTAAATAACTAAGAAAAGAAACCTAAAAATTAGATATAGATGTCTTTATTTATCTTCTTAAATTGCTTTTATGTCATTTTGTTGCCACTAAACATTTATTAATTAGTTTTTGCATCTGGAAAAGAAAATTAGATTAATAGTATATATAAAAATCTTCGTTGAATTATTTGAAAGTGTAAAAAATTTGAATAACGATGTTTCGAAATATTTCAAAGCTCAATTATTCTTTCAATATATGGATTTTGAAAAGTAAAAGCATTATTTTCTGTGAATCGTCGACGTTTTTATAGTATAAGAGTAAAAAAAGGAGGGGAAGCAGTTGCAGGTGTGCGTGCGCAAACCACCGCGGAATAGTCGAATTACGAAACAAGTGAACTACAGTCGATTCGGAACGACGATCTGACAATTCAAAACGTCAGTATATCGTTCAATGTTTCTCGTTAAAAATACGCACTCTTGTCGCTCTTGCATTTTCAATAATTAATTTATTCATTTGATTGCTAAACTAACTCTGGAAACGTATTTATTACAAAAAGTAAATTTAAAATTTAAAAAAGAAGTAAAATAAAAATAAAAGTTATGACATCATTACGGTTAACGCGTTCGTTTATTTCACTGATTTTAATACTATTCAAGTGTTTAAGAAGTTAAAAGTTTGATTTGAAGAAGTGCAAAAATTACATTTCCAACAAAAATAACTAAGTGAAGAAAAATGATCGGACCATCTTCAGCAGCAGCAGCTTCAAAATCCGAGCCCGATCGTATTTGCGGTACAAAGCGAAAGGCTTTCGATGATTTGGACATCGAGGACTTTTGCAATGACGTTTATTCCGATGAAAAAGAACAATATCTGTCCGAATTGAGCATCCCAATTGAGGATCTGTCCAGTCAAATAATAGAAGGTGCTGAACTGTCGTCCTCCGATATGTCTTCGATGACAAAACTTGAGGTTCTCGTAGTGGACGAGATGTGGGAAGATGCTAATTTCGATCAGAACGAACTCGTAGACTTGAATTCCAGTTCTTTAAACAAAGATACGAATGAGGCTGAAGTAATCGAGAGTGAATCTTTGGAGAGTAGTTTGGAGCAATCGAGTCTTTGGCATCCGCCGATTGATCATTTATCCACGAAAAATGTCTTAAAATCAGCCAAACGAAACGCAAATGTTTCAACAACAATTTCCAATCCATCAGAAGATCAAGAAAATGATTTATCTTGGTTGTTGGACTTCAGGCTCGATTCAATCATTGCAACGGATGACAAATGCAATAAATTACCCGTCAAAAGTATTTCTTCTATTCTTCTCTATTTCTTCCCTTAACTTTCATTCATCCCAATACAATTTATATTGATCATTGCCATTGATCATTATAGGTAACAAAACAAAAGCCAATCGTAACAGTTCTTCCTCCTATACGACGGTGAAAAAGTTGTCCAACGATAACAGTTTGATGTACAGTCAAAACTATGCAAGCAACCGACAAGGCAATAGTTTAAAGAAACCGCCCTTTACGTACACGGAACTTATCGAGCATGCTTTACAAGAGAAGGGCGAGTTGACGGTCTCGGCTATTTATCAGTGGATTTCGTAAGTTTCATATCGACAATAAATTTACAGCCGAGAAGGTATTAGAGGGTGGAAGGTCCTTGCGTGGTACCGACTGGTACCAGCTTCACTCTCGACACGACCTGGTACCACTTTCTTCCTCCCTTCTCCCGTCATCCCCTTTGCCTTTCTACTACTTATTCCACCCCTACGGCTCTTTCACCTGTTCGATCGTGCAAACTCGTAAATTCAAAGACAAATCACGGCAAAAGTCTACTCTACTTTGATGATAAACTTCGACCATAATTAGTCAAAATGATCATTAATGAAACAAGTTAAATGACCTTTTTTTAAAGTCATGATGAATGATTTCATGATTTCATGATGGATGGATGAACATTATTAATTGATATTTATTTGTTTATAAAAGTTACCAAAGTTGATTGCTCTATGAACAAAGTACTTACAGGGATTACAAATCTACCAAATAAACATTTAGATTATTATTTGGTAGAGTACTTTGATAGCTGTGAATCGAGTTTGGCCGTCAAAAGTTGGGGGGCAATAATTGCAGGATAGATAGCAGTCGTGTCACGATGAGGAACAGGTGAAGGAAATTAAACGATGAACATAAGTGGAAGTGGAACCATCAGGGCAAAGGACAAAAGCCTTTAACAGCTCCGTGCGAACACGTGCCTGACACTGCTATATGTCTATCTCACTTTTTCCGTCTCGCTCTTTATTTTTTTTTGTTTCGTCTTTGTCATAATCCTTGTTTCATTCTTGATTTTGTTTAATAAATATTTATGTTGTAAATGTTTTCTCTTATTTGGTTTAGGTGGAATATTATTTATGTTTGATCCTTTTTTAGGGACCATTTTCCATATTATAAAAGTAATGATGATCGTTGGAAGAATTCTGTACGACATAATCTGTCGATAAATCCCCACTTCCGGAAGGGTTCGAAGGCGCCGCATGGCGCAGGTCATCTTTGGGCAATCGCGTGTCAAGATGAATCAAAAAGTCGTCACTTTTTAAATGGAAACAATGTCATTTCAACGACAAAACAGATATTGAAAAGTTTGGCTGAGGAAAGTCGAGATAATGAAAGTGTACAGAGGTGATTCTAATTTTTCTAAAAAGTTTTCTTTACATTTGTGCAACTTTTTTACTTTTTTAAAAGAAAATTAAATGACTAAAAAAAATGTTTTTTTAATAGTCAAATATCGCAGTTGGACGAAGTTGCAGCAGCAACTGCTAGTATTGTGCAGCAATGCGAAGATGATACAACGTCGGAAGTAATTGGTTCATTTACTTTGGAACACAGTGCTGAGAGAATTTTAAGTGGCCTTAAACGGGACGTAGAAGTGCAGTATTTAATTCCAATGATGGTATCGGAAAACGGCGAGGAAAATCAAGAGAACATGAATTCAAATCAACATTGTTCTAATAAAGAAACAGGTTAGAATTTATAAATTATTTGATATATTCTTTGAAGGAATAATTAAATACTTCAGAAATTAATTTATTGTTCATTATTTTTTCAGATTTCTTAAATCCGGTGTCAAAAGAGATTGTGGCTGAAGAATGTGGCTTAATTGAAGAAGGCTATCTTGTGACTGATTTGAATCCAGTGGTTCTTGGACTGAATCTAACTGAACCGGAAGTTGTTTCGCCCGATAATCTTTTTGGCGAGGAACTGAGCTTCCAATTCTACGAATTAACATCTCCATCGCAACTACAAAGTGCCTGACATCCAGATAAAAATAAATTGCGACTAATTCTTGTGAAAGAAAAAGTCAGTCAACTCGCGGAAACTCAATCGAGCTGATCATCCTACCACGATATCAATTCTCCAAAAGAAAAGTTATTGTTTCTTTTGGTGAATTGCATACTTTTTCTTTCAAATCAATATAACCGAAATATTCTTCTTGTGTGTTTGTTTCTATCATTCCATAAAAATGTGTTGTGTTTTTTGTATTAGTGAATGAAATACAATAATTAACATTTCACAATAACTGCGTTCTCATTTCTAACAAAAATGCTTCATCTTTTTTTACTTTAATTTTATTACTTCTTTTTCATTTTACATTATTCTTTTTAATTATCAAAACAAACTTTATACAGATTTCATTTTATTGTTCTTTCATTTATCCTCGTTTGTTTTTGTTTCAGTTGTTTGATTTTCTTTTTCATCTCCTCTTTTCTCTTGCGATATACTATTTTCCTCTGCTCCTTTGGCCAATTTCTCCAAAAGTCTCTTTTTCTGTTCCTCTTTCTTCATTGCCTTCTTTCGCTTTTTCTCTTCCTTCTCTTTCTGTTCCAGTAACTGTTTAAACCTCTCATCTTTAGTGTCGATCTTAAATCCAAAATGCTGCCGAACTTCAGCAATTAACCTTTCACGACGTTCCTTCGCTTTCAACACTTCCATTTCTTTCTTCAATATCTTATCCTCTAAATCCTTCTTCCATTTATCCATTTTCTTCATATTTTCGTCTACCTCTTTGTCTCTATAAGATTAATAATGTTTAACATATAATTTACAATATCATTCATATTAATTCAAGATATAAAAGAGACAAAAAATACCTCGCTAAAATTGCAGCTTTTTCTTCCTTTCGTTTTTGTGCCAACTCTTTCCACGCATCCTCAAGTTTCCACGGATAAGCGACTCTTTCATACTCTTTTTCATCCTCAATTTCTTCTTTCGAAGGCCAAAATATTCCCGGATTTGCTTTTATACTATCCAAACCATATCGTCCCAAAATACGTCGCTTATACTTTACAGTATAGTGAAACCAAGCAACTTCAGACTCATATGGTGCTTTGTTGTGAAGTAAATTGTAGTGTTGAGGATTTAATCTGGATTTATTTCTTATTCGCTCTACTTCTTCGTCGGTGTATTTTGCATCATCGAAAAGTGGCTTTTCATCGACTGTTTTGATATCTATTTTTTCTACGTCTTTATGATTCGCAGCAGACAAAAAGTATTGTCGTTTAATACATCTTAAAGATGAGTTGCGATTGATGGTTGTAAAAAGTTTCAAACTCATTTTAAATGATTTTTTTTTCTTTTTAAAATGACAATCTGCAAAATATTAAAGTTTTTTGTATTACAAATATAGGAAAATATTTAACATTTTTTGTTATACATTATAAGTATAGAATGTAGTATTTAAACTCAATTGTTTTTTTTAATTTTTCATTCATTTGAAGCAAAATTTATCAAAAACAATACAATTTCCAGTTTTAGAGTTTTGCAGCAAAAAAATATTTTAATGTAAATAACAGTTATAGCTCATTATTAGTTCTTCGAAATATAAATAAATAAATGCAAAACAATTACAAGAAAACTTACAATTAATTCGAACGATTGCAAAATCAACAGTAAATTCGCATGTTTTTTATTCACTCGACAACAACATTATTACTTCAACATAATTCGTTGATTTTGAGGTTAAACATGGTAACATGAAATTGTCTACAAATCAACCAGCTGTCTGCAAAATGCTTTGACCTGGTCAAAGCATAAGTTGGTCAAATTGACCAACTTATGTCCGGCCACTTAGATACTATGGACACCTACAACTTTTGTGAACAGACGAAATTACAAGTCGAATAGGGCTGCTTTATGGCGAATTCGGAAATTAAGAATATTTTGTATTAAAAAAGGATAGACAATTCAAGTCATATAAGTGCGTCCTTTTTTAATACAAAATATTCTTAGTTTCCGAATTCGCCATTAATCTTACTTCGTTGACTTATCTGTCAAAAGAAAACTGAACGTAGCCGTAAAACATTTAACATATCTGACAAGTTGAATTATTAATTTATTTAGTTTGGTTTATTTACACGAAACGAAAACGAAATAAATAACTGTCAACTAGACGACCTTATGTTGGCACGTCCGAGTGTGAAAGTCAGCTGAGTTCGGTCAAAGTAAAACTTTGTAATCGGAGAAAAACCGGTGCTGTTTGGTGGCAAAATTTCTCTGCAAAAAGAGAGCAAAATTACGACGCTCATGTTGAAAATTTTTGCGATTAAAGGTTATCTGGCAAGAAAAAAGTAGTGTTGATTTTTGGAATTACATCGGTTTGGAAAAATTTGCGAATAAAATAAAATGGGCAAAGCAAAGAAGGGAAAACGCAATGACAAGGATAATGATTTGTGAGTTTATTTTCACGACAGATTGGATGCTTTTATTAACGTGTCGTGTCAATGTTTTTTGCACATTTTATTTAAATTGAACACGCATTTAATTTTTCAATAATTTGCAAACAAAATTGCATGGTATTTTTCAGTTTTCTTTGTCTTATATGATATTTCGTATGACATTTTAAGACTGCTCGCTCGATTATCGCGTAACGTCTGGCCTTTTTAGGTTATGTCAAAGTGCCAAAAATTTCGTTACAGTATGCTTGTCTCGGTATTGTTGACGATTTATGCTTGTTATGTAAAATTAGATGAATTTTCTTCTAAAAATTTTATTTGATTTAATTAGTGTTTAAAATAACTTATATTTCAAACTTCAATCTTTCTTTCTTTTCCACAAAAAGTTAATTTTAGACAACAAATTATAAAATTTATTGTAACGTCTTTCAGTTTATATATTAATCAATGTATTTTTAGTCTATCTTTGAATTATTTATTTATAATATAATTTTATTGTATTTTATTTCTAGAATATAAGGGAAAAATAAGTTAAAAATAGAATTAAATATTTTTTAACATATTGTTTTATTATAGTTTTAACATTAAATAGTAATAAAATTGTTTTTATTTATAGTGAAAGTGACGGAGATGACGTCACAAGTATTACAGAAAGTTTGAAGGAGCTGAAAGTGGAGAAAAGCAAGCCCGCAAAAAAGGATAAAAAGTTAAAGCAAGCTGACAGTGATTCCGAATCTGATACAGAAACATCGAAGAGTAAGCAGAAAGGCAAGAAAAATAAAAAGCGGGGATCATTTGACTCCGACGAGGAATTAGAAGATGAGAAAATCAAATCTAAAGGGAAGCAAAAGAAAGGTAAAAAGAATCAAGATGATGATACTGACGATGAATTTGAGGATGAAAAGTCGAAGAGTAAGTTGAAATCAAAGAAAGGAAAGAAAAATCAAGATGATGATTTCGAAGATGATGAGCCGAAGAAGAAAAATAAAAAGGGAAAGAAGGCAGCTGATTCGGATGAGTCTGATGTCGAAGATAGAAAGTCGAAATCTGCGAAAGCAAATAAGAAGGGTAAAAAGGGCGCTAACTCGGATCACTCGGATGATGAGATGAAACCAAAATCGAAGAAGTCGGGTAAAAAAGGTAAAAAAATGGATGATGAGGATGAGGAAGAGGTAGAAAAGCCAAAAAGCAAAGGAAAGAAAAAGAAGAAATCGGAGTCTGATGATGAAGATTTTGGAATTATTTCTAGCAAACCTGTGAAAGTGGAAACGAGTGGAGGTATAATATTCAGATATGCATAAAATTAAAGTTAAACAAAATGGAATTTATTTTGATGAAATCATTTTTACAGGAAAAAGTGGTTTTGCTTTGTTGGACGTTGAAGGAGATGGTAATGATGATGACAATCAGTCCGATGCTATGGATTTTGATGATGATGAAGATGAAAAACCAGTCAGTATGGATAGAAATAAAAAGGGCAAAAATCAAAAACAAGAACCTCAAGAATCTCAGGGAAAGAAAGGCAAGAAAGGTAAGCATTGATGCGAAATTAATTTGAATAACAAATATTTAAAAAGAATTATTGTTAATTGTTTATTATTGTTAATTTATTTATCACTTTACTGCAGGTAAAGATAGAAGAAAACGTAATGATAGTGATGAGGATATCGAAAAAGTATTGGCAGAATTAGATATGGAATATTCTGGTATAAAGAAGCCAACAGAGCCAACTGAAGTATCAGAAGTTAAATTGGAAGAAAAGCCAGAGGAAAAGAAGAAAAAAGATAAGAAAGAGAAAAAGGAGAAAGTAGAGTCCGAAGTAAAAGATATGGGAATGGGAGATTTGGAGGGTGAAGATGGCGTTATTTCGATGAAAACTGCTGCACAAAAGAAACGAGAAAAGAAGGAACGGGAAAAAGCAAAGAAGTTGGCTCAGAAGAAAGCGGTAATCATTATTTCATTAATTTTTTCATAAATTTATTCATAATCTTATAAATTAATATTATTATATGAATAATAGGAAGCGTCGAAGAAAACCGGCGGTGAAGGTGGCGCAGAAGTGAAAAAAGAAGATTCTGTCGAAAAGGAAGAAAAACCCGTTGAAAAAGAAGGTAGCGATGGCGAAGTTGAAGGAGAAGAAGGGGAAGGAAAGAAGAAAAAGAAGAAGAAGGGTGCAAAAGAAGAAGCGAAAGAAAAAGGTAATTAAATAATAACATTGTGAAAAAGGACAAAAAACCTCGATCAAAGCATTTTTTATTTTATTTGGATGTTTTTTTATCATGATATTTAGGCAAAGGTCCGGGAAAGAAAACAATAGTTGCAATGCAAGAAGCTTTGAAGAAAATGAAAGAAGAGGAGGAAAGATTGCGCAGAGAAGAGGAAGAACGAATTCGCCAAGAAGAGTTACGAGAACAGGCGAGATTAGAGCAATTACGATTAGAACAAGAGCGTAAAGAGAAGAAAAAGCTTAAAGAGAAGCAGAGAAAGGAAAGGTTAAAAGCGGAAGGCAAATTGTTAACGACAAAGCAGAAACAGGATAGAGCTAGAGCGCAAGAATTGATTAATTCTCTGAAGGCACAAGGTGTGACTGTAGGCGAAAAAGTTGTTAGACCTGGTTAGTCAAATTTGTTGTTATTATTATAAACTGTTTTGGTTAAAAATGGTAAAACGTAATTACATGAAAATATGTATATTTTCTTATTATCTTATAGGAACAAGAGTTCGGCCAAATAAGTCAAAGACTGCACAAAACGATGAACCTAAAACTGAGCAAAAATCGGAATCTAACGAACAAGTAGAATTAGAAATAGTTGATAAAAAACCAATTGAGGAAGAAAAGAAGGAAGACGAAGTTAAAGATTCTTGGGATGCTGAGTCAAGTGAAGATGAAGGTATATATCTTCTGATTTTACAAAATCAACAGATTTTGTTACAAAACAAAACATTACAAAAAACGACATACCAAAATAACCGCCAACGAAGTCGATGTTTAATGAATAAAAATATTTTAGATAAATCTGAAGAAATGACTCAACCAGAGGAATCAAAACCAGTACCTGCCGCTCCGACAGCTCCCGTTCAGTCAGCGAAAAAGACTCCGGTAAAAGAGCCGTCTGTGAGTGAATCTGAGAGCGAGTCTGCGAGTGCATCTGAGTCGGAATCATCGTCCGAAGAAGAGTCGGAGGATGAAAAGATGACGGACGCAGAACGCAAGAGAGAACGCGCGAGACTTCGAATACAAAATAGGCGAATTGAAGCCGAGAAGAAGAAATCGTTGGACGATTTGCGTGCTGCTGTTGTCTGTGTGTTGGGTCATGTAGATACAGGTAAAACGAAGATTTTGGATAAACTCAGACGGACTCATGTACAGGTATTGTTATTAATCTTTTTATAATTTTATAAGTAATGATTATGAATGATAATAATTGAATCATTATTCATTGATTTATTATTTGTTTTATCAGGATAGCGAAGCTGGTGGTATAACTCAACAAATTGGTGCAACAAATGTACCAATCGATGCAATTAAAGATAGTACAAAACACGTTAAAGGATTTGCGGACAAAAAGTTCAAGATTCCCGGACTGCTGATCATCGACACACCCGGTCACGAGTCGTTCAGCAATCTGCGTAATCGTGGCTCGTCACTCTGTGACATTGCAATCTTAGTGGTTGATATTATGCACGGCCTTGAGCCCCAAACACTCGAGAGTATTATGTTGTTGAAGAAAAAGAAATGCCCGTTTGTGGTGGCGCTTAATAAAATAGATCGATTGTACGATTGGCAAACGATGGCGCGAAAAGACGTGCAAGACATTATTAAAGGGCAAGCGCCAAATACACAGAGGGAATTTGAAAAGCGAGCAAAAGAGGTGATATTGCAGTTCGCCGAACAGGGACTCAACGCAGCCTTGTATTATGAAAATCCAAATCCTAGAAATTACGTGTCTTTAGTTCCAACCAGTGCTATAACTGGTAAAAAAAATTGTGTTAAATTATTATTTAATTTCAGTCTTTGCATTATGTTATTTATTGATATAATTATTATGAATTCATACAATTGTAAGACTATCTTTAAATAACAAAAATATCTGGAAATATAAACAAAATTAATATATATCGAAATACGTAATTTAATCAATGTTTATAAATGTTAAAAGATAAAATTTAAAAATTATACACATCAATCATAATTAATCATAATTAAATATTGAAATTCGTCATAATTCTGTGTTATTAAAAAATAATATTTCTTATATATTTTAATTATAACAAGTCAATAAAATAACGTATTTTCTATTTTTATGATGAAATTATGACATTTAATGTTTTTAAATTAATTGAATTGTAACGAAGTTTAATTTATGACTATAAAATAAGCAGATAAAAGTAGGACAATGTATTTATTACATGCATTTTATTAATTATTTCGCCGTAAATACATTTTTATGTTTTGTTTGATTAAACAGGGGAAGGAATGGGTAACTTATTGGCACTAATTGTGGACGCCTGCCAAGGACCTTTAGCAAAAGAACTGATGTTTAGTGAAGAACTGCAGGCTACGGTTCTCGAAGTAAAAGCTCTTCCTGGTCTTGGTACAACGATAGACTGTATTCTAGTCAACGGAACTCTACGCGAAGGTGATACTATGATCGTTGCGGGAACCGATGGACCAATCGTAACTCAAATTCGATCTCTCTTGATGCCACAACCACTTAAAGAATTGCGTGTGAAGGTGATTGAATGAAAATATTTAAGGTGATTCTTCAGCCATATAAGAACAAAAAGAATAGAGCTAATAAGGATTCGATTAGTGAAAGAGAGAAACAGTGAAATCGACTGCAGAATCACCTTAAAATCTTTACAAAGAAACTCAAAATTAAATTGTATTTATAATTAAAATGACATTATCAATATTAAATTTTTTTTGCTTATTTTTGTTTCAGAACGCTTACATTGAATATCGTGAAATTAGAGCGGCTCAAGGTGTAAAAATAGCCGCCAAGGATTTAGAAAAAGCCATCGCTGGTAAGTTAATTCTTTCTTAATCTCAAGTTTGTATCTTTTCTTGTTTTCTTATTATATCAAATTTGATTATAAAATGCGTAATTTGACAAATAAAAATACTATTATATTTGTTCTGTCAAGGCTTGAATCTCCAAGTAGCACAAAAACCTGATGAAGTGGAAATATTGAAAGAGGAGATTGCAAAAGAGCTGACAAGCGCATTAGGAAATATAAAGTTAGCTGAAAGAGGAGTCTATGTCCAGGCGTCGACTCTTGGTGCACTCGAGGCTCTTCTCGACTTTCTCAAGACTAGCAAGATTCCGGTAAGTATGACACGATTACGTTCTTTTCTTCTGTATTCTTTTTTATCAGTGCTATTAAGCAATATCGCTCAGGTTTCTGATTTTGATATATCGGCAAAAGCATTCAACACCTTTTTTTTTTGATTTTATGTGAGGTAAGTTATGTTTAGCAGTTCCATATTTTTATTTTAAGTCTTACATTCTAAATAATAATTATTCAACAATTGAAACTTTAATTAATTGTATATTTTGCTTGATTAAAAAGAGATGAAAAAAGAGTTGCGTTCAATTGGTTCGATAAGAAATAATAAGCAAAAAGGAGTAGTGGAGCGCCATTTTATTGGCACCAAAAGAGCGTACGTGCAACGTCATAACGCGGCAGCCAGAGCGCGCGCAATGTGGATACAGAGCGAGCAGCAATGAACTACTTCCTTCTTAACAGTTTAGCAGGATACGACTCATTGGTCACACGCCATGCTTGTGCCTGTGCTCGCGATCCACGGTATTATCAGCCGTCCGTCGCTTCGCTACACTTTTCTATATCAAGTGACATACTTTAGATATTCAAACACCGAATGCTTTTCATGTTTCTTCACTTTCTTTTCCTTTTCATTTTATTTCTACATTATCAATATTTATTTTTATTATTCATGTTTTTATAGTAATCTTTTACTTAAGTTGACTTATTTTTTCGGATTAAAAAAAATTGAACAGTAAAAAGAAATGTTTTGTAGAGGAATAAATTATGGATGAGATTTGTACGTTGATGATATTTTCAATTAAACGCGAGATGAATTCGCGTTTGTCGTTAATTGGATCAATGATGAATGAAGGAATAGGCGGTTCGACGAATCCTCGTTGCCCTTTATTAATAACGCCATCTCGATCAAAGCGAGCCGCCATTTCATTTACAATGATTGTTATTTTTCAATAAGCACCTTGCAACTCGCTCAAATTTGGCTTTAATCGAAACCTCTGGATAGATATTAATTAGAATTTCTTATTTATCTTTTAACGGCTTGTCATGGAATAATGAGTTGGTTTAAATCAATGTCTTTTTCCATACAAAATTCAATGTCCAACTACATTATTTTACTAATAATAATCTTCATATAAAAGTAAACTACAAAAGTAAAACAAATCAAGAGACACGGCAGTGTCTCTGGCCAAGTACAAAAAAAAACTTGTTTTTTGTGCCGCCAGGACTGCCGTGTCTCTTTTCAGAAACGAACAAGTCCCGCTTTTTGACATTAAAAAAAAGTAATAAATAATTAAAAGTTTGTTCTTTTCTTTGTATCATTATATAGCCTCCATCGAGTAGATGAGAATAAAAAAAATTTTTTTGATTTCGGTTCATTATTCGCTGAGATATGGAGGCTCAAAAAGCGACGTTTTTTGGCAAACGTCGTTTTCTTCTTCTTCTTCTTCTTCTTCTTCTTATTTTTCTCCAGCCTAAGCTCGTACTAATGTTTGAATATGTTTAGATTAGATAGATATATTATGCATACATATT
>JABFPJ010002646.1:0-18751 GCA_022817425.1 Gryon sp. ZL-2020
GCCGTAGGCGAGGTTTGTAATCGCACGAGGAAGGGATTTCTGTTTGTCTCCCATGGTATGAACTATATTTTTCGTTACGAGGGAAGGAAAAAAAGCACTTTTCGATTTCCTCCTAGGAGTGAAAAGTGCGTTTTTCATGGCTGAGTAACGAAAATATTATTTTTCTGCCTTTGGGCGCAAAAGACAATTTTTTACCCTAGGGCGAAAAATACTGCTTTCCTGCCCTAGAACGGAAAATATATATAGTTTTACGATCGAGGGTGGGAAAGACTGGTTTTCAGCCCTAGAACAGAAATTATTACTTTTCTGCTCGTGGGCGGAAAAGTGCTTTTTCTACTTCAATCTTAAGTCATTGATATATTAAATAATACTTTATTTTCATTTACAACGTATCATGGTATGAATTAAGTCATAAACCGAACAATATCTATATATTTATATTACATAATTGTATTGATTCTCTGAATATAGCACCATATGGATTATTTAAACTTAAATTAGTAAAAATAAATCATTAAATAATATTATATATTATTTTGGATTTTCAGGCAATGTAAACTGCGTTTACGTATTGTACAATGTTTTATAGTGTACGAGAGAAATAGTAAAAAAAAAATAAAAAAAAAAAAAACAAAAAAATACGGAAAAATATATTGATCAATGATGAAATGTAAAAATATTCTTAAATTAAAAACATTTTTAGGATATTCGATAAATTCTTTTAAATTGTATAGTTTTTTTGTGAATATACTTTAGAATATTTTTTAATGTATCATTTGTATTTTATAAATTATTCTAATAAAAAATAATAAAAAAATACATTTTTTAAACTTTAATTTAATTTAAAGGGAAATAAACGTGTAATAAAAAGGTTTCAATTTACTTACCTAATTAAAATATTTTTCAATTCCTTTTTTATGATTTGAGTGTTTTTAAATATAATTTCATTTTTTCAATATTTTAAATTTAATTTTTCTGGATTATTGAAGAAGTGTTTATGAAAATATTAAAACCTGTAAGTAACTGCATTGAAAATTATTGTGAAAAACAAATCATTCAATATTAAAGAATGCAGAATTATGTATTAATAAATTTTAAAACCTATTAAATAAATATGTAAGTGAAATTTGCATTATTTATATAAAATTATTGACAAAATATTATGCACTTACCATTAAATAATAATTATTATAAATAATACACTTTCCATCAGTTATTTCTTTTTAACTTTGATTTTAACTTATTCGGTCAGACTTCTCCCACCACTTTTGTGACGTAGCCCAATTCTGCGCGGGAACTTTGAACTGACGAATGTAGTTTTGCGTTGTAGCGAATATCCGCGCTCTCATTGGCTCGCACTGTCACGTGGTATGTCATAATGTGAATGTTTGACTACGATTCTGACCGAATGAGTTAATCAACTTTCACAAAAAATTGGAAATATCTTTTTTTTAAATCACAAGAAATCGAAACTTTTAAAAATATAGTAATAAAATATTTTTTTTAATTTAAATTAAAAAAAATTTCTATTTAAAATTTTTAATTTTAAATAGAAAAAAAATATTAAAAAAAAATAAATTTTAAAATATATACTGGATTTTTGTACTTGGCCAAAAACACTACTGTATCTCTTAATTTCATGTTGTAGATCCTATCTATTTTTTATTTTATAAAATGCTTATAAGTGACAGTAGTAATTTTCAATTGCTGTAGATGATTATAATCTTCATACATTGTAGTATTTTAAGAATAAATTAAAATGATATTTACCTTAAACAACATTTTCTCACATCATTTACAGTTTAAAGATATATAAAATGCTTTTAGAATATGCATGAAATATGGTCAGCATTTATTGAATAACAATTTTTACACAGCTGATAAAGTACGAATATCATTTTTATTATAAACAGTCGACTGGAATAAAACGACAATATAATGATATAAATCTTTTATAAAAAAGATAATGTTCTTCTACTAAATATAATTACTTTAGACAATTATTTATAATTATTATCAATTACACTCGAATATTATGTTGTGAATTTTGTTACCTTACATTACATACTTTATGAAGTTTGTAAAATTCATAAGTAAGATTGTCTTCATTATGTAATTAAATAATATGACATCCTTATAGTACTTAGGTCCACTTCAATTATCTATAATTGTACGGAATATGAAATGATTCAAGTATAGACAAAATAATATTGGAATATTTATGTATTTTTTCATTTTATATGTGAAATGAAAGAGAATGGTTTTACGTCTTTTTTGTTTGCTTAAGTAAAGTGTTAAATTTACACAATGATTGTAAAATTGCCAGAGTTTTTATGGTCAGCATCTCTAAAACATTTGTACAATGATGAAGAATTTAATTTGCAATGTAACAAAGATATTTTCAGTACGCCTTATTACAAATTGCATAAAACTTCTCACAAACTTCTACTGATGTGGACTTACGACTCGTCCAAACTTACACTTCAAAGAACTTGTGTTTTTGTCATTTTTGAGACTTCGATTGCTTGTTTTATATGGTTTCAAGTATATATTATATTATTTTATTATTAACTAATTAACTTATCTATTTTAGTTTAAAATGTGTTATATTTTATCTTATACGCAAAGCGAAATTGAGAAGAAATAAAGAAATAAGTTTTTTTTAATCTAAGATTTTTTAAAAAATCAAAACAAGATTTTTGAAAATTTCTCGAAAAATCATGAAAAATGTGAAAATTCATCAAAATTTTAAAATTTCACGAGAATCTCGAAAATTCACGAAAAAATCGATAATTCCTGAAAAATGTGAAATTAACTATAATTAATTTCAACTGATAGGATTATTGGGTTTCCTATTATTGTATTTTTAATTTTCAAAATAATTTCATCGCTTTCCACTTTAGATTTATTTTATATATAAAAATTCAAATAATATAGACGACGCTGTAGTAGCTACCAGTTGGATGATGATGCTATGCTTTTTTTTCTTCCAAGCTCCGCATTTTATAAAAAAACAGAAGCAGGTAACGCTAATGTGTTACCATACATATATTTTTTTTTAATTTTTTGTATTTTGTTTTACTTATTACTTAATATATAAGCGGAAAAACGGCACTTACAGAATATAATGCCAATCTGGTGGATTTTTTTAAATTATACAAAATAAAAATGACGGTTAGTTGACGAAAATTTTTTTGAAATAAAAAATGAAAAAAAAAAATGAAAAAATTTATACTTTTATATGATTCATTATTTTTTGTTTACAAAACAATTCGATATTAATTTAAAAATTATTTTATTAAAATTGAATTCTACCGACTTTACGCCATTTTGATTTATGTTTACAGCGCCATCAGCGGATTCTGTAAGTTCCAATATTCGAAGAAAAATAACCTTTACCGTCAAGTTTTTAAATCCATTTCACCGAAACCTTTATTTTTGTTTCTAAAAGTTGAAAATAGCTCACAAAAGTTTTCAAGAAGTATGGCGTGAAATTGACAACAAAGATGAGCGTTTGATATTACACAAAAATGCTGACATGATGCGACGATTGTCTGAATTTTGCACAGGTTTGAAAAAAGTTTAACCTAACTGCACAAATTTATTGAATACAAGTAATTTTACAATTCGTTTACAGTTCTCTGTCGTGGATTAATATATATTGCGATACCTATATATTGTGTATTGGCTTTGCTAGAATTTGGTTTTGGACTAAGATTTCTAATAACTTACGAAATAATTCTTATATCACAGTTTGAAATTCCTTTCGATACTCAACACTCCAAACTAATTGAGTGCATTATATATATACTCGTTACTTACAATTATATCAACGGCTTTATTGTTTTCGTTAGCATAAGTTTAACTACGTTTTTTCACTTTTTTGCCAGATTTGGTATTTTACGGTAGGAATTTGCTTTATGTTTTATGTATAATATTAAATGCAATAATATTAAAATACGAAAATCCAAAGTAAGTATAATCAGTTTATACAAAACTCATTTATTTTTATAGATATAAAATGTTTCATATTGGGGAAAATTCTAATATCAATAATAAAAATGATATAAGAAAATTTGTTCATTTTCATCTAGTTACTTTAACGTAAGTAAACAATTGAGAGGATCGACAATTTTTATGAGGTTAAGTTAGATTTCTTAGAAAATATATTGTTATTTTTTCGTTCAGGTTATTTTTAGCTCTAAGGCAACAAAATTCAAAAATTTTTTTGCCAATTTATTCGAGAATATGTAAAATCGGGCGCTTTTATCTTCTTCTATGACTAATTACAAATTTTTGGGTTATTTTTTTTTGCTAAAAAATGATTATACGATTAGAAATCTTCGAACTACGAAAAACTTTGTCGCAAAAAAACGATGTCGCAAAATTCTCGACACAGAAGCATTTGTAAAGCAAGAAAAAGTGATCAAAAATTAAAGAATTCAATTTTAAATAAGCTAAAAGAGCCCGATTTTACATATTCTCGAGAAATATAACATAACTTTAATAAAACAAAACTCAAAAAAGGTTATGTCATTTCGAAGTTGATCCGCCATTGATATTTCACCTTAACCTCACATAACTTGCGGTATGACTTGTCCATTCTTTCAACAGAAGTTTTTCGTTAAAAAAATGTGTTTTTAAAAAATATTTTGACATAGAAATTTTTTGTTATTAGTATTTCTTTTTTTGCAGGGTGTTTGAAGCGATACGAGATTTAAGTAATTTCATATTTCTCGTTGGAAATGTATCAAATGTAACTATGTTAACAATGGGATTATATACAGTAAGATAAAAAAGTATATATTTTTTCTTAACTTACCAAAAATACAATAATTATACTCAAGTGAGCATTTTAGTTGAAAGAAAATATGTATTCTAAAAATATAGTAACAATTGTACCATCGTTTGTTGGTACAATCATGGTAATATTTGTTCTTGCCTATGCCGCTGAAGAGGTTTTGCAAGGTAGTCTCAGTATAAAGAGTGCGTGGTATGTTAAGACTTGAAAATATTTTTGTAATATTAGTTAAATGTAATAATAATAATAATAGTAGTGTAATGATTGTACAATTTTTCTTGTTGTTATTTTATTAATTTTAATACAGTTATCACTCACATTGGCAAACTTGGGACCTTAGTTCAAGAAAATCATTAAACATCATTCAATGCAGAGCTAATTTTGGATGCAAATTATCAGCCTATGGACTTATGCAGTTTTCGTTGGAATATTATACAAAGGTCGTATAAAATTATTGCAAATTTTCGTCACGTTTTTTAATTTATAAAAAAACCAATAGAGGTCTCTTGCATAGTTGACAGCAGCGCCGCAGTGACAAAAATTTTAACTATGACATGTAACAAAAATTTATTAAATATTCAATTTTGATAACTTAAAATGTGTTTCCTCGTGTTTTTGTCACAATGGCGCTGCATGGCGAGGCCTAAGTATGATATAAATCCTTATATTACAGATGGCGCAAGCGTCTTATACGTTTTTCATGACTATGGTTACAATGAAAAGAAAATAATCAAATTATATTTCTATTAATATATTGTGATAAAATAAATTAGACTAAATTTAGATAACATTTTAGTTTATTAAATTTAAACTAAGCATGATTTGATTTTGTTTTAACTTAATTACTTCCTCTAAGATTTATCTGACGCTAACAGTTTTTGCATTTTTACTTATCATAGACAAATAAAAAATTTGATGAAGGACGAACAACCTCAATATCATTTTATGTCAATATTCATATATTTCCAGATCGTCATATCCAGTATCTCTAAATAGAATATATATTTTATAAGAATTAGTTATTATATAATATTACATTAAAATTTAGTGTGTATGCATATATGAACTATTTACTGCTTCCAACAATTTTTTTCTGGAAATTATTATAAAGACTTGGGACTGTGGACCAAAGGATAAAACAAAGGATTACAGAAGGAACGTTTAAGGAGGTTATGTCCACCAAGAAAACTGATAAAAGGAGACTTTCAGGCCTATTAGAAGAATTGTAAAATTAGTCTTAAGGTTAATTGAGAAACAAAAGTTAATACAAATGTTGAGCTCATTATGATATAATCATATTATATTGAGAAATCGAATTTACTTTTAAATATATTTCAAAAATGTATATTTTACATGTATATATTAATTATTTTAATTGTTGAATCACAATCATAATTATTTACTAGTTTCTTTAAAAAATGCAAAGATTATTTGTGGAAAATTAAAATACAAGCCATTACTCATACTGTAATTTTTAAAAAATTCTGATTAAGTTTTTAAACATTGTTATAAATAAAAAATTAATAAAAAAATTGCATGAGCATTAAAATTAAAGAGAAAAAATCCAAAGTAAATCTAAACAGAATAAGCAGATGCATTAAACAAATATATGTTTTTGTCTATTCCTTTATTTTCCAAAATATGCAGAAAATATTTTTTTCTATTCAGAATAAGTACTAGTTTTCTTGTACTTGACCAGAGAAACTACTGTATCTCTTATTTCCACATTATAGATCGAATCCAATTTATACTAATTTAAAGTGTCTATAAGTGACAGAAACGTTTAATAAATATTTTTTTTTGTTTTATTTAATTTAAAAACATTTAAAAAATTGTATTAGAAAAATATATTTACCTCAAACAACATTATCTCGGCTTTTGAAAGACACAAGATATTTTAAGAAAATACATAATCAATTCGAATATCCATAAAATAGTTTCAGAATATGCACGGAATATGGTCAATATTTATTGAATAACAATTTTTATAACGGTAATAAAGTACGAAAATTATTTTAGTATAACTAGTCCACTGAAATAATATGAAAATATCATGATATATAAACTTTTTATACCAAAGATTATGTTCCCATCCTAATTAAAATAATATTAGACAATTAATTTTAATTATTATTCATTATATAAAATTATCATACTATGTACTTTCTTATCTCATATTACAGTAAAGTCTGTCACATTGTAGTTGATAATCATTAATTATTAATTTGATTGTAAAATAAAACATAAGTTAAATTTACTTTATTATCTAATTGAATATTAAAAAATTCTTACAGTTCTTCGGTACACTTTAATTATCTATGATTATACATAATATGATATGATTCAAGTATAGACAAAATTATATTAGCATATTAGTGTAGTGATGTTTTTTTATTTCATATGTGAAATGAAAAAAATGGTTCTACATTTTTTTTTGTTTGCTTTAGTAAAGTGTTAAATTTGAGCAATGATTGTTAAATTGCGACAGTTTTTATGGTTAGGATCTCTGAAACATTTGTACAATGATGAAGAATTTAATTTGCAATGCAACAGAGATATTTTTAGTACGCCTTATTACAAATTGCATAAAACTTCTCACAAATTTCTACTGATGTGGATTTACGACTCGTCCAAACTTACACTTCAAAGGACTTGTGTTTTTGTTATTTTCGAGACTTCGATTGCGTGTTTTATATGGTTTCAAGTATATATTATATTAATTTCTTTAATTAATTTACACTCGACTCTTGCTTCGTGCAAAAGCTTGTTTCGTGCAACAAGTTCCTCTTGTGTCGTGCACGGAAGTATCTATGTTATATTTTGGCGCGCAATTTCAAAAATTGTAACAGTAAAAACATGAAGACATACAATTTTAAACGGTTTAGATTATTTTTTGTAATCTCAATCTCTAAAATAAAGTAAAATTAAATTAAGTTTATGAATTTTAATATTGACTTACAATTACAATTGCAATTTAAATATGGACTTACACTTCTTTCTTTTGATTCCATTTTTTGTCACTTTAATTTAAATATTTATTTAAATACAACCTTAAAAAAATAGCACACCATTCTACCGTTCCGATTTATAAACAACTGCGCATGCGCGTTATCATACGCTTCCCTCTGTCTAACAACAGTGGAATTCACTAACGCATGTTGCACGAAGTAAGTACTTCCGGTCCCGCGATGTTGCACGAAGCAAGAGTCGAGTGTATTTGAATAATTCAAACATATTTTTCGAACATTTTTACCGTGTAGTAAAATAGTAGTTTTTTACTATTTATGTAGTAATTTTTAGAATGTTTTTATTGGTTTCGCTCTAGATTTATTTTATATATAAAAATTTAAGCAATATAGATGACGCTGTAGTAGCTTTAAGTTGGATGATGATGTTGTGTTTTTTCTTCTTCCAAGCTCCGCATTTTGTAATCAAACAGAAGCTGGTATATCTTTTTGTTATATATTTCATGTATTTTGTGTTACTTATTACTTGATATATAAGTGAAGAAAAAGTTGGCACTTACAGAATATAATGCCAGTGGTGAATTTTTTTTGGAACTATAAAAATGATGGTTAATTAAAAAAACAGAAATTTAAATTGTGTTAAACTTGATTTTGTAAAGTTAATATTTTGAATATTTCACTATAAATTGTAGTAGTTATTTTTTGTTTACAAAACAATTCGATATTAATTTAAAAATTATTTTATTAAAATTCAATTCTACCGACTTTCCGCCATTTTGATTTATGTTTACAGCGCCATCAGCGGATTCTGTAAGTTCTAATATTCGAAGAAAAATAACCTTTACCGTCAAGTTTTTTAATCCATTACACCGTAACCTTTATTTTTGTTTCTAAAAGTTGAAAATAGCTCACAAAAGTTATCAAGAAGTATGGCGTGAAATTGACAACAAAGATGAGCGTCTGATATTACACAAAAATGCTGACATGATGCGACGACTGTCCGAAGTTTGCACAGGTTTGGACAAAGTTTAACTTAACTACACAGATTTGTTGAATGCAAGTAATTTTATAATTTTTGTACAGTTGTCTGCCGTGGAGTCGTATATTTTTTGATACCTCTACATTGTGTATTGAGTTTGCAACAATTTTGTTTCGGTCGAACATTTCTATTAAGTTACGATGTATTCATTGTGTCACAATTTGAAATCCCTTTTGATTCAAAATACAACAAACTAGTTGAATCTGTTATTTATTGTATTGTTACTTATAATTATCTCAACGGCTTTACTGTTTTCGTTAGCATATGTTTAACTGCGTTTTTTCACTTTTTCGCCAGATTTGCTATTTTACGGTAAGAATTCGATTCTTATTTTAATGCTACAATTAACCTTCACAATATAAGTGAGTCAATTGATTTACATAATAACTTTTTTTACAGATACAGAATACTTCATATTGGTAAACATTCTAATGTCAATAATGCAAAGGACATAAAAAAATTCGTCAGTTTTCATCAAGTTACTTTAACGTAAGTACAAAAGTGACTTTTTTTCTTTAATTCAGAAACTTTTAATTATTTATTTCTGTTTTTTAATATTAAAACCCGGGACTTGTTTGTTTCTGAAAAGAGCCACGGTGGTACTGGCGGCACAAAAAATAAGTTTTTTTTGTACTTGGCCAGAGACACTACCATGTCTCTTGAAAAAAATGTTTTTTTAGAAGAATTAATTTTTCATATTGAAATGCAATATTGTTACAGTACACTTTTTACATCAAGAGGCTTTTTTTAACACTATTTCTTTCTTATATAGGATTTTTGCAGCGATACAAGACATAAGTAATTTTACATTTCTCGTTGGAAATGTATCAAATGTATCTATGTTAACAATGGGATTATATACAGTAAGATGAAATAAACGAAGACAATATTTGTTCTTCATTTACTAAAAACTATAATAATTAAGAGAGTATTTTAGTTGAAAGAAAATATGAATGATTTCAATAATGTAATAACAGTGTTACCATCACTTATTGGTACGATCGTGATAATATTTGTTCTTTCCTATGCAGCTGAAGAGGTTTTACAAGCAAGTCTTAGTATAAAAAGTGCATGGTATGTTAAGATGTGAATATTTTTTATGATGTTTGATGAATGTAAATATCAAAATAATACTTTACTTAATTTCCATATTTTTGTTTATTTTTCTGTAGTTATCAGTCATGTTGGCAAACTTGGGATATTAGTTCAAGAAAATCACTAAACATCATTCAATGCAGAGCTAATTTTGGATGCATATACTCAGCCTATGGACTGATGCAGTTTTCGTTGCAGTATTATACAAAGGTTGTAAGAAATAAGTGTAATTTTTTTTTACTCAAAGAGGTTTAATTTCTAAACAAATTCATAGGCCTCGTGCCTAGTTGACTGCAGCGCCGTAGTGACAAAAATGTTCACTAGGCACAAAAATATTCTATCTATCTAAAAATAACTATCTTTCAATTCTCATTGTAATAAAATAAGTTTTTTTATTTTGTTAGAAATATTTTTAAGATATATAAAATTTCCATGAAGTAAAGTTTTTTAACGTTTTGTAACTAAAACGTTACAATCAACTATGCACGAAGGCTATACAGCACAAAATCATTTTTTTGTTTTGCAGATGGCGCAAGCGTCTTATACATTTTTCATGTCTATGCTTACGATCAAACAAAAATAATTAAATCTTACAAAATGAGATATGTAAAATACTATTTTTTTAAATTATATTGTTGTAAATGCATTGTAATAAAATTAAATAAATTGTAATAAAATATATTATTATGCTAAAATTATGGTCTATTAATAATTATGAAGTCTGATCTTTAATTAGTTCTATCCAACTTCTCTTTTTTTCGAACTCATATAGTTTTGACTTTAATACTTGAAGAAAAAATGGTAAAATCCACTTCTTCTTGTTATAGCTTGTTGTCATATTGCTTTAAGTATGTCTTTATTATTCAGTCAGGTAAAATGACGACATTATTTAGTATTTTACAATTTGTTTATGTATAATTAAAATTATTCCATTTTTCAACCATTATGTGATTTTTCCAAAAACAATTCTTTTTACACAATTGGTATAATTAATATCTACGATTTATTCAATCCTTCACCAGAACCTCCAGAAGGGATGGTAAAAAGTTATGGTAAGAACTCACCAGAAAAAAGTAATTTTCATGAATCATAATTAAAAATTTATCAAAATTAATTATAATAATCACACTATTATGATAAATTAATATATCAGTGTGAATGCAGTAAAAATTGTTAATATATTTAATTTTTAGTTTTCACAATACAACGTTATTTTAAATGATTATATGTACGAATATGTTTTTTACAAACTTTTGAAACACTTAAAAAATACAGTACATAAATGTAATTTTCAATGTAATATATCACATTTTTCTTGTCTACCAACATATACCCTTTTTATTCGTATTTTTAGACCTAAATTCACCATTACACATTATTCTCACCAAGTCAGTAAAAACTCATCATCCAGTAAAAAAGTAACGTTTAAAAATTACTTATTTCGTTTGAAAAAACTTAAGTCCAACTGTACATATGTAAAGATGATTTCTATAATGACATAATTATAGAGTATTTTTTGTATTTTAAAACTACGATTATAATTTGCAGAAAACTATAAGAAACGAGTTTTAATTTTTAACAAGTTGATAATTAAACTAATTAACACACTATATTTTTGGATTAAAATTTAATTAAAATTCATTTGCTTCTACCAAAGTTAATTTTACAAAATTACCGATTAAATTAATCACATACTTAATTATTCATAATGAAAATGAAAAAAGCAATCTAAAAAGTTACTTCAAGAAAAAAATATGTTACATTAGTTTCACTTATAGTTTTTCATAGTTTGTTCGGAGCTTTACACTTCTTTAACAACATGTTTTAGTTTTACCGATTTTAATGGTATTTGCTTTTTGTTTAAAAACATTTTTATTAACATTTAACTTACACATCAATAATTTATTAACTTTGCTAAATTTGATGTCAAAGAAAACTTTGATTTTAATATAGAAATGTTTTATTATTGCATAATTAAAATCGGTTATTTCTTATCCAATTTTTTTATGATAAACATTTTTCTTTTTTTAAATGTAACTTAAATATTCAAATTTGTCATTTAAATCGCAATGTTTAAGAAACTTTCGTTGCAACAAAGGCAAGATTTGCAAAATTTTAATATTTACGATACTCATTATTGTAGATTATATAGGTATATTTGGAGCTCAGCGGGATGTTGGTTTTATCAAGCTCCTTTTGCTAGAACTCTTATATTAATTTTTCAAACTGTGTTTAGTCCGCTTTTATTACTGTGTCAGGTAAGACTGTGTCAGGTAACATTATTTTACATTTTTAGTTTTGATTTAATAAATGTTAATTTATTAATAATAATTTTTAGTATAAACAATTTAATACATTAATACATCAATGAATCAATATTTATTTTTCAGTTGAATTATATTTATGAAAATAAGAATGATATGGACATATTTCTATCTAATACATCTTTTTTCGTGGCTCATATATTTATAATTCTAATGCGATTCCTGTTAATCTTGGAAGAAAAAATGGTAAAATTGTTAATTAATTGTATTAATTAAGGGAAAAATTTATGAGACAATCTTTCAATAATAATATTAATAATAATAATAATAATAATAATAATAATAATAACAATAATAATAATTTAACTCAATTTCAGTATAAAAAGGTGCACGAAGAAATAAAATGCGAATGGCAAAATGTCCAAATTGTCGATGATTATGAAATTTTACATAATCACGCCTCAAAGTTTAAATCAGATAGTATTAAAACAACAGGTGAGTAAAAAAGATTTGAATAACAAAAAAAAATTATAATGCTAACATTTTTTTATGTATAATAAAAATATGTTTAATGAACGAATTATGTCATTTTTCAGCCATTATAATGCTCCTTTTATGTACACTTCTTATTACTCCATTGGCATCACTTATCTACGATATATTTAATCCTTTACCTGAACGTCGTTCACCAAATCTCGTGTTCGAAATTGAATTTATACTTAAGAAGAAACACGTTTTTTTAATGAAGTACTTCTACACTTCTACTGGCTCCATGTTGGGATTTTTACATATAAATTTGATTATATGTTGTTCTCTGTTTTTGCAGCAACATGTTTGCGTCAAAGTTGAATTTGTTAGGTAATTTTATAATTAATAATAATAATAAAAAAAACCCTGCATAAAGAATTTTTATATGGAAAAACAATTAAGACCCATTAACGAACAGCTTAAGATTTTCTTTCAAAAATGCAGATCGAGATGTTCTTATTTGACTAAGAAGTCTTTCACCGAAAATGAAGTAAATGTAATTAAATGTCTCAAAAATATTGCAACATCACATTTGGGAACTCGAAAGTATGCTATTCATTTTTCTATCATTTTGAAGATTATAAAAGACGGAAACTATACTTTCTATTGTAATCTAGTTTTGTTGCATTAATTGATAATTGTTTGAAAGCTATGTTGAGTTTGGAATTGGCGTTTATCATCTGCTTAATTAGTCTGATGGGTTATGCGGTAAGTTATGAAGTATTATAGTTTTCATATGTCATGATTTAAGTTTGACATAAATATGACATAAAAGATGACATAATTCCGACATAAGTAAAAAATGTCGAAAATTGCAGTCATATTTTTGCCAAAAAATTAGACACAAACGTTAAAAAATATGGGATGACATATATTTGACACACATGTGACATAATTCATGACATACGTCTGACATAAAATTATCACTTTTTTCCTGATACTAATGTCGAAATATTAAAAACAAAATAATATGACATATCAAAAATCTGACATACATCTGACATAAATACAATCATAAAAAAAATTTCAAATCATTCCTTTTTTTAGGTGCAAATTAATATAACTCAATTAGATAGAGTTGCTTGTCTCATGCCACCTTTTCTTATGTGCTTTTATGGGTTTTTTGTGGTAACAAGTATCGGCGAGAATATCATAACTAGTACCGGCTCAATACATTGTGTTAGGTACAGTTGCCCAGATCATTATTATGTTTGAAAATACAATATATAATTATTATTTTGTATAACAATTTTTGTTTTTGTAGTTACAATATACTGTGGTACAACTTAAGTCGTAAAGCGAACAATATTTTTCTATTTATATTACATAATTCTATCAGTACGATGAGTTTATCACCATATGGAATATTCGTTATTTCAGTAGAACTGTTTTTAAATGTAACTTCGTACAAAAAATTATTTTCTCCCCAATGCGTTTTTCATAATTTTCATAGATTTTACGAATTTATTGTTTTTTTTTATTTTCAGGGAGTACAAACCGCTTTCACATATTGTACAATGCTTTACACTTTAAGAGAGAGGCAGTAAAGTTGTTAAAAAAGTATTTTTTCATATTTAGAGTATATTTAATAAAAACAGAAAATTAAATTATTTTTTACTTTATGTCACTTTAAATAAAATTATATTTGAATGGTAAACTGCGTTATGTCTTATGATTATGATAAATGTGTTATTTGTTTCTGATTTACCGTTGCTACAATTTTGCACAATAACCAGAAACTTGTTATATAATTGAAAGAGTTGTAACAACTTTGCACAAGTGTTCGAGATACAGTCAACCTCCACACATTTGCTTTTCCGGCGCGAAAAAGTTGCGCACTAATAGACCCAGTTCCAGCGCATTTTGTCGGCTTAACGTATTTAAATGTTTTATTATGTTTTTTTTTTGTAATTTTTTAAAATAAATAAATAAAAACTACTAGAAAAATTTGGGATAGTCAAAGGTAAGACAATTTTCTACAAATTTTGTATTTGAATCAATACATTAACATAATCATAAATGTACAATAATAACATAACCTCAAATATAATTTGAGGTTAACATAATCTCAAATATAATTTGCGATTATGTTATTATTAGACAATTTTTTTCTTAAAAAAGTACGAAAAAGACGAAAGTAGCACTTTCTATTTCTAGGTAGGAAAAGTAACTTTCTATCCCTAGGGAGAGAAAGTAATCTTCCATTACTTTATTATAATATGCTATTTAAGGGATGAAAATGGCATTTCTTCAGAATGGGACTGAAGAAATGCCGCATCAAAAAATGAAATCGACTTTTCCAAAAATAATAATATCTGGCATATTGGGCACTTGCATACCCAAATAAATGTGGACCGAAAAACGCTGTTGAATATATGCCGAAAATTAGAAAACTAAAAATAACTGATTAAAATGTGTTCCTCATGATTTCATTATCTTGGGAGACTTCAACTGTGATTTGCTGGTTGATTCTCATGCCTCTCGCTTTATGTTTGACTTCATCAACACTCATGCTCTTTACTTACCACCGCTCAACGCAACACACCATACTGCTCAATCTGATTCACTTTTAGATCTTATCATCATAGATTCTCTGTCCAAGTTAGCTGAAATACGTCAATCTGGTTACCTAGTTCTCTCAGGGCATGAAATGCTTACGCTGAAATTTACCATCGTTCCACCGAATAGATCAAAGAAGATTTTCACCTACAGAGATTTCAAACACCTTGATACTAATTCGTTTCTTATTTTCTTGTCTAATTCTGTTGTTGAACACCCTATAGATTACAATAATCTTGATATTACCATAGAGTCTGTTAACTTCTTGATTTTTTCGGCTTTAGACAAATTCGCCCCACTCAAATCTAGTAAAAGATCTAATCCTGCTGCGCCCTGGTTAACTGAAGCAATTAGAGAAGAAATTATTTATAGAAATAAATTACGCAATTATTATAAACGCTTCAAATGTGCATATTTTTTGAACTTATTGCGTCGTCAGACTAAACGTGTAAACGTAACTAAAACTAAAACCCTGTTCCTCTCTACCAAACTTGTTGATATCTGTAGTCGTAACGACAGTAATCTTTTTTAGTAACATCTATACTAAATTTATGATTTTGCCTAATAAATTTAGTATAGATGTTAATGAAAAAGATAAAATAAATTATATTATTTAAAATCTGAGCAAGAGTATCCCAGTCTTATTAGAATGCTAATAAATTTTATTCTATGATTTTCTTAGTGTACTTATTTTATTCTAATTTCTGTTTATTGTATTCAGCCATGAAGGCTACTTGCCTTAGGCGTCATGTGTGTATAAATAAAATAAATAAAATAAATAAAATAAATAAAATAAATAAAATAAATAAAATAAATAAAATAAATAAAATAAATAAAATAAATAAAATAAATAAAATAAATAAAATAAATAAAATAAATAAAATAAATAAAATAAATAAAATAAATAAAATAAATAAAATAAATACATAAATAAAATGTGTTCCTAAATTCGCAACCGTCACTACTGATTTTCAGCAAACTCCACCCCCTTTCGTATATATATTAAGAAAGCTAGATAATGCTTTTTCTATCTTATTATTCTCTATCTGAAGTTTGACTTTAAGAACTTATTTTATGTCACGTGGTTCACTGGAAATGTCAACACAAATACAACTATTTAAATTACAAATACAAAAAAACAAACAAAACAACAATATAATCGGTTGAAATAATCGACCAAAATAACCTATTCTACAGTTACTTAATCTTTCGATGAGGAATCGATATTCTTACATTTGTAAGAGATTGTTAAACAATAGATTGTATCACTACAAATTGCGATTGAATCACTCACCCCTAATATGATCCATTTATGTAATTGTTATTTTCATAAAATTAGTCTCACTTGCCATATACTTGGATCCATCCACGACTCAGCATACGACTGAGGAAATGCACAATTTATAAATAAAGTCGGCTTTTTCCAAAATAAACATTTTCATGAATGAAAATGAAGAATTTATCATTTTATTGAAATTCATATTATTTATTTAAATTGATACATTAATGTAAACGCAGTAAAATTGTTAAATTATTTCATTTTAATAATGTTACATTTGTTAATGTTTTTTTAATTTTGTGTTATTGATAAAAAATATATACACTATTATATTCAATGTATATTACAAACTTTTTGTCAATAACCAAAACCGTTTCGTTTATATTTCTTAGACTTAAATCCACTATTACAAGTTAACAAGAAAAATATATAATCCCATAGAAAAATGAACTTTGAAAATGACTTATTGTGAAAAAACTCAAGTCCAACTTTTCATATGTAAAGATAATTCCTTTAATTTTATAATTATAGACTATTTCTTGTATCTTAAAATTATAATTTAAATTTGCAGAAACGAATTTTAATTTTTATGAAAATGAAAATTAAACCAATTACCATATTACATTTTTAAAGCGAATTTTAATTTAATTAAGGACTTATATTAAAGTTAATTAAACATAATGATAGATGAAATTAATCACATACTTAATTATTTATAGGAAAAATGAATATCGAAATGTAAAAAGTTACTTCAGCAAAATATATGTCCTATAAGTTTCACGTATAGTTTTGCATAGTTTGTACGGATCTTTATACACTTCTTTAGACACATGTTTTAGTTCCTTCGATTTTAATGGTATTTGCATTGTGTTTAAGAACATTTGTTTTAACATTTAACTTACACATAAATAATTTATTAATTTTGATATGTCTGATGTCAAAGAAAACTTTGATTTTAATTTACGAATGTTTTATTATTGCATAATTAACATCGGTTCATTATATCCAACATTTTATATGATAAACAATTTTAATTTTGTCAATGTAACGTAAATAATCAAATTTTTCATTTGAATTGCAATGTTTAAGAAACTTTCGTTGGAACAGAGGCAAGATTTGCAAATATTTGATATTTTCGATTCTCATTATTATAGATTATACAAGTATACTTGGTGTATAGTAGGATGTTGGTTTTATCAACCCCTTTTTGTTAGAATGTCTATGATAGTTACTCACGCTACGATAAGTATGCCTTTATTAGTCTGTCAGGTAAGATGACGAAAATACAAAATACATTATTTGGTAGTTTTGATTTTGGTTTAATGAATTTAACCTAAATTTTCAAGTTGCAGGTTCATTTTATTTACAAAAATAAAAGCGACATTGATCTCGTTCTACCTAACTCATTCTTCTTGGTCACTCATGTAGGTTTTCTTCTAGCACGAGGTGTGATGCAAATTGACAAGAAATTGGTAAAATTTTAAATTGATTAAGAAAAAATTAAATTATGATAACATATAATACTTATAATAATAATAATTATAATACAATTTAATTCCAGTATAAAAAGATGCACGACGAAATAAAGTTCGAATGGCAAAATGTCCATATTGTCGATGATTATGCAATTTTGCATAATCATGCCTTAAAGTCTAAAGCAGAGCTCTCTAAAGCAATATGTTAGTAAAAAACAAAAAAAACAGATTTGAATAACAAAATTAAATAACATCTATGTTAAATTTGTTGTGTATATGTTAAATGAACGAATTATTTAATTTTTCAGTCCTTATAATAATTGTTATAATAACAATTCTTATTACTCCATTGACACCACTTATCTACGATTTATTTAATCCTTTACCGGAACGTCGCTCGCCAATTTTGATGTTCGATGTTGAGTTTCTATTTAAAAAGAAACACGAAGATTTTATGAAATACATCTATACTTCAAGTGGCTTGGTGTTGGGATTTTTATATCTAAACCCGTATATGTGTTTTTTTATATTTTTGCAGCAACATGTTTGCGTCAAAGTTGAATTTGTTAGGTAATTTTATAATTAATAATACTAATAAAAAAGTCGAAAATCTTAAGTTTTTCTTCCAAAATTACAGATTCAGATGTTCCCATTTAACAAACAAGTCTTTTATCGAAAACGAGATAAATGTAATTAAATGTCTCAAAAGTATCGCAGCATCGCATCTGGGAACTCGAAAGTATGC
>JABFPJ010002647.1:0-18750 GCA_022817425.1 Gryon sp. ZL-2020
TTACATTGGCTGAACAATATTGGCGAAACATTGGCATTTAAAGTCAGTAAAATATTGGCCAAACATAGGCTGCCGATATCATCTACCGACATACGTTCTTTATTGTAACAACGTTGGCAACCAATGTGGGCTGACTAACGTTGATTCAATGTTGGCTCAAAGTGGATCATATGTTGGTGCAACGTTGATAGACAATATCGTTTGCCAATGTTGGTAAGATACTGTTACGACTGTAAAGTGGTCTAAATATTGGCAATTTCTGCCTGGGTAATTTATAGTTTAAAAATAAAGTCTCATTCGATCAACTATAACATATGATAACCTCCAAATTTAACCATATTTTTGCCTCTGTATATACGGTAAATATATAACTAATATTATAAAATGTGCTGAATTCGTGAAAATTCTGTTAATTAGTGAATAAGTATATTCTACTTTATGAAATTATATTAGTACCCTCTTAATAATATCCGCTTGCTATGAAAATAAATCCGCATTTAAGGAATGGATATTTTTCGTATTATTTTGCGACGAGAATGTCTATTTGTGAAAGAAAGAACATAATCTTGCGTTTGTTCCTCGTGTAACAAAAGGAAAATCAATTTACGTACCGATTAAATGCAGACGTACTTATAACCTATTTCAGGTTAAGGTTGCGCGTATTATATGTGTCAATTATGTTTGAAAAGACAATCCGTGTGTGTCAGGTGGATTTTGATTGCAAGATAAGGAATCGTAACATGAAGACAATATTCTTGATGTAGAATTAATATTATTAAGTAAATATATTTGGTACCAAGAGAGATGAAATCGTAAACTTTTTCTTTCCATCGAAGTTTACACCCGAGACGAAGCCCAGAGTTATAATCGCAGAAGAAAAAGAAGTTACGTTTATTTCCCATGGTGCAAATTATATTTTACGTCATAAGGAAGCCGTAAATGCAGTTTACAAAAAATTAACCTGTGCCGTAAATTGCATTTGCGGCACCGCGTGACGTAAACTATATTAATTTAAGCGCATAAATCATTCTGCAACTATAAGCTTGTTTTTAATAAATGAAACGATAACCTCATGATAAGTTAATAGGATTTTTTGAGCGAAATCAGAGAACTTTTTTTAATTCCAATGGTATCATATATGATACAATAACTGTCAATTGAAATTACTCATTACATTCAAATTATTTGAATATCTATGTCTTTTCTGATATGTGAAAATTTAATAGTATATACTTTAAATTTTATGCCCGTAAGGCCACGTGTAAGATACAAGGTCTTGAGGTACGAGTGGTAAAAAATAATATCCGATATATGTGATGTATACTTCAAATTATAAACTGTTTCACGTCTTTTATATAAAAAAAAACACGTTCAAAATGTGAAAAGAAGTTTGGATAGTTAAAAACGTCCAGGCTTAAAGGGTTAAAAGATTAATTCCTATATTGCTATTATTGATATTGATGGATAAATTTGTTCATAGATATATTTGTTCTATATATATATATATATATATATATATATATACTGTATATACTTGTGAGTATAATATGAGTCGATCTAACGAGAAACTATATGTGACTATATTTGTTCCAAAGACGCGAAAATTTGAAATTGAAATCAATTATTTAATTCAATTAAATAAATTAATTGGAAATTAATTAAATTTATAATTTTTATTGCAATATTTATTTACTGCAATAATAGTAAAGAACTGTTACAAATTAATAAGTTTAACACAGAAAATTATTATAAATACTACAATGTATTATTAAACAACTAATTCATACATTTATATACTATTAAATTAAAGAAATAAACTATAAAACATTTAGCAGATGAATACATTTTTTTCTAAATTAACGTCGATACGTCGAATGAGCATGAAAATATTTGTTTTCAATGTTTCAATTTTTTTTTCAAAAATAAAAAAAATTATGATCCTTTAAAAACAAGATTAATATTATTTCATTTTGTAGATGGTATTTTTTTGATTCGTCCAATAAAATTAGACATCAAGTAAAAAAAATGTGCATTATTCAAATATATCCCAAGGTTATCAGCAATCCTAAGACTTTTTTCTGACCATTACCTTTTATGTAATATTTTACAAATTACGGCTTGTTCATAACATTTTCATTTTCATTCATTTCATTTAAAATCATTGAAATATGTCAAAAAACTACTTTCGTAATGATATTTGTATTATTTCATGTATTTCTACTACTTTTAATTATTGTTATTTTTCTCATATACTTATAAAAAGGCTTGAATATTTGAAATATTTGCAAATAAGTTATAAATTTTCCGAATTATACTGAATGGTTTCATTGGGTGATGTAATTTGGTTTCAGTGCTATATAGTCTAATTTGATCTGGCAGACCAATTTTATGCAGAGAGTATTGCGCTAAATATAATTTATTAACTCTATTATTTGTATGTTTATTCTATCTCAATTTATGTTTATTCTATCACCTTTTTATGATTTTATGATAGTTGAAATATTATTGTTCAAATATACTCAAAAGAATTGAATTATTTCGAATATCACATATTTTTTTCTAGTATAAGTATGAATAGTTCATATTATTATCTAAGTCAAAATATACTATTTTATTTTTTTTCAGGCCAAAAAACATACTTAGTTGTATTAGAATTCCAATAAATAACGTTGATGAAAGGATGTTGAATTGGATAAGTATAAGTAAACTTGCAGTATAAAGCGTAACATAAATCAGTTGCTTAGCCCGAGGACAGTGATAAACAGCGCCGAAATTTGGTGACAGAACCAAATGAACTACACACCTTTGTATCTAAAATTCGATACGCCTTTGTATTGCCAAATTTCAATTTTAATTACAATAAAATCAGAAATGCTGAACACATGTAGAAACATTGAAGATTTATGTTGAAAAAGATAAGAATCATTCACTTAATTCCTTTCGTATATAACTTCACTAAAGAAATGTGTATTTTTAGAGTAATATAATGATGAAAAATAAGTATAGTGGCCAAATATAACATTTATATAATTTTTAAAATAACATAATTTATTAAGTGTTAATTGTCTTACATTTAATAACAATTTATTTTAATATATACTATAATTTGTACAGCATTTTGATCTAATTTAAATGAAAAATAATTTAATTTCATTAGTGTAAAATATTTTTCACAATTTTTTTTATTTTTTATATTTTTAAATTTTTATGGGAAAAATTATGTTATTGAAGTTAATGTATTTAATGAATTCAATACTATTTTTATATCCTTCTCATTGATATGTTCTGAAAATAAGTCATTGTAAAACTGTACTAAATACAAATTTGTTTTCACAGTTTAGACTATAATGAATAAACAATATTTCGGAGGAAATATATTTCAAAGATCAGAAAATATGCAAAAATATTTTGATCTATTGTTCAAACTTATTTTTTTTTATATTTTAAATTCTATTTAAATTAATTTTTAATCTTCTAATTTAAATCAATTTCAAGTTACTGATTTCCCATCGTAAGGAAGTATAGGATTAAAAAGCGAAAAATGATGGAAAAATTGTATTCACAAGAGTTGGAACTATTCTTTATTATTATAAAGCTTAGTGATTCATCCGCCAGATGACTCCCATTCACGATCCATAGCATAGCGAATCTGGTTTTAGTTTCCTCCGTCCCATCTCTATAACCAAGGGAACAAGCTTGGCCTGGTTGCGTCCAATCGGTCGGTAGTTTTATCGCTGTCTCGACGTTTCATTGGCCAAAACATTGACTCCTATTGAACGACTGACTACAGTAGGCCGCGCCTAGCACCCGCTGCCTTGTACGTTTGGCTGCGGTTCTACGACTGAGATTATATTTACTATATGCCCACACTATATCTGTCGATTCCCATCTATTTAAAGTGTATTGTTGACACCTACGCACAACACATCTTACTGTTCGCCTCTTTCGACAACCAATCAATATCATGCGTTACATGATTTCATTTTTGCTTTCTTTTTATTTTTATTTCAATAAATATTTCACAAGTGCATGTCATATCGTCGATCTTAATACCAAAAAACATTATCATAATCCTACAAATGTATTCTAATTCATGCAATATTACAAGTACATTCATTAAACAATTAGTGAAATATTGTAATTGTAAAATAATTGCAATTAATGGCACTTGTGTATTAGCTTAATTTAACAAAAAAGGAATAATGTAAAAAAATTTAACTTCAATTTAAGACTCCAAGCATATCTTGTATAAATATACTGACAAAAAATTGTTTTTTAATACTTTAAAGGCGAAAGATGGATTATTTTATATACAATGTTTTCAGGCTTACCAACAGCTAAAAACGATGACGGGCGACTGACAAAATATGTAAATTACGTCGAAAGGTACATAACGGTCGCACCTGCATTAGCAAATAATTTTTTCTTCATTTTCAATATAGGGTCGCGCCTGTTTGGACATCCATCATAATGATGTTGCACATCAAACATTCATGAAAGCATCAAACAAAAAGGATCAAGACGCAAAAGGGACATGTAATTACATTATGCGTGGCAAAAATACTTAAAACGGAATATTGTCATAACAAAAAGTTGCATCCCATTTTTCGCGATAGTAAAAGTTGTCTTTTTTTGTTCACGCCGGTCGAGAGATGGAAAATACACACATACACATGTATACTTATTTACTTTTTGTCAACGTTAAATCAATTAGCCAGCAATAGAGTAATTTTTGAATAAGATAACAATGAAAAATTATGCGCGAGAAATATATTTCATATACAAAAGAATTATGGGTGATGGTCTCATTATAATGTCTCTTCTGACTGCTCCATGGGACAGAAATATCGTGTCCGACATTAAAGATAAGCCGATACACAGTATATCGTAGGATCAAAATATCGCTTGAACGTATTCACACATCTTATTTCTCGATTTAAATTGGCACGGAAATCTCATAGTAAATGCCGCTATGCTCCAGCAACAATTCAGTTACGATGATTTGCAATGTGTGAAAAATTAGACTCACACCGAGAAAAGTGTATAACATTTTACGTCGCATAAGTCAATTATTCTTGAAATTTTAACTTACTGGAAAGCGTTACAATTTTATTATAGTCTTCTTGAATTTTATCGAATATGTTCATATTTTCATTTCGATTAAATTTTTTGAATGTTAAACATAGTTTGTTGCACAATGCACATACCTACTTTACGTTTACGTTTACGAATTTTTCTCATAAATACCTGCGCATAACTTACAAGCGCGTGCGCCATGCTTCATTACTTTTATTGCTACTCATTTATCTATACAGTAAACATTCCGATAAGTCAGTAATCGTGTTTTACGCAATCATTAAATGAAGAAACTTTTTTTTATATTTAATTAAAAATTTGAATATAAATGATTATATAATATTTGTTTAAGCAATGTTTAACATTACGTATAAATATACCGACATTTCAAAATCTATTGTCTATCATTCATTGTGGAATACAGTTAATCAATAAAGTTTAAAAAAACGATACAAAGCTAAATAATTTATATTTAACGTGTGAAAGTTACGATTGTATTATCTATTCGTATCAGTCTAATAATTTATGTATACTTAATAGTTCTACTTGATATATAACAACGTGTTGCATGTCTTAACTGTAAACATCTTTTAAATAACAAACTTATAAATTTATAAATTGAATTAAAATTTATAATATTTGTATGTCAAATAAAAAGTAGATTTAACAAATCATTTTTTGATAAGAAAATATAAAACAAATTACGTATATAAAGTAAATTTTAAAAAATATTGCTAACTTTGAATGCTTTGCATTGAAAATTATAGTAATGTAAATTCAATGTTTGGATTGTATTTCTGTTAAATTTATATACAATATTAATAAGACATTACATTTAAAAATTATATAAAACCTTTTAAATCCTTGTTTCAAACCGTTTGAGATTTCTTTTTGCATAACTTAGATGTCAAATTATTATATATCCTGTTCGTTTAATACAATTTTTCGTTTAACTCAATTAATTGTCTAATTAATCATTTATTGAATGTCTTATATTCATGTAATATAAGATTTTCAAATGATTAATATATATTTTATAATAAAGTATTTTTGAATTTGAGAAAAAAGTTCGCGATAATTTTACTCATCAATTATTTATTCTACTAAATAAGATATTGATGATCTGACAAATTAGTGTTGATCGAGTTATAGATATACATCTAAATATATAATATATAATTATTTTCTTGAAATTTTTGCAAGTATGTCATAAATCACATTTTTAAACAGTTTTTACATACTAACAAATGATGCATTCAGTCAAATAAACATTTTTGTATAGTAACAAAACAAAAATCTTTTTTACGTCACGTGGTGCCATAAATGCAGTTTAAGACACATAGGTTAGTTTTTTGTAAACTGCATATTTTTTTGTAAGCCATACCGCTCCCTTGTGACGTAAAATATATTTTGCATCATAGGAAATAAGCGTAAATTCTTTTTCTCTCGCAATTACAACCCTCGTCTTCGCCTTTACTCTAAAAACAAGTGTCTCGTATCGAAATATTTTGTAGCAGCTTTTGAAACGTTTCCAAATGTTTACCTATCTTTTTATAATGGGAAACATTGCGCATGTTTCAAAAATGAAACACTAGTTTGTACAGTATTGGGTGTAAACTTCGCTCGAGAAAAAGAATGACAAAAAAAAATGTTAAAACTTATTGGTGGAAAAAATATTTGCATTGTCTCAAATTGTCTTATTTCAATTAATTTCCATTGTCAAATTTCCAAACCTAACACTCCTCTGTAGTTTGTATGAATGATTCCATTTTCTTAATTAATTATTTTGTTTCTTCTATCTTCTTTAAAAAATTTCGAATTATTTAATTTTATTTTTTTCCATTACAAATCTTGAACCCTGCATAAACAATAACCTATGAATCTTAAAAACGGTATTTGCATTGACACAAACAGAAATACTTGAAACAGATTTACCTTTTACAGCAAAATTACAGAATATTTTTGACAGTTTACAATATTAATATTAAATTCATATATTCTCCTTCACACTGAATGTTAAATAATGGAAGTATTAGAAATGTTTAGGTTATGGTGTTAACTTTTTATTTATTAAAAATTATAAATTTAACCCCATATGTCGAATTCCATTTCATCATCATGAAAACTAACAATAATATCTTCCACCTAATCACTTCCTCACCAATAATCCCTACAATTAATTTTTCGTTGATAAATAATAATATAAGCAAAATAAGACTTTGAATTCGCCGATGAAAGCATAAATTGAACATTGCGATTTACGCAACGCACTTTGTCGAGGCAGTTCGCATCGTTTGGTATGCAGTCGACGACGGCGCTTGGTTTCGTCGGGGGTTGGAAAAGCCTAAAGCGCCGGCGTCCTAACTGGCAACCCCTCCCAGCTGGTTTCATCCCTCCATTATCCCTCTTGGCTCGCGACGTCTGACAGGCTCTTTTGCAGACGTGCTTTTCGTGGCTACGTTTCTCGTGTGTGTTTGAATGATTCGCGTTATTGTTCGCATGTTAGATTAGTCGGCCGCTTGATTCGATAAGAAGAGTCCATTATTAGCAGAAAGGAAATTTGGAGTGAAACAAACAAAGACAAGGAAGAGGACACACGAACAGGAAGTAAACCGATGAAATAACGAAAAAGTCGGACATCGTCACAAGGTTCGACGTAGTGGTTTCATCTGGGGCAAATTTGTTGTCGTCGTGACGAGACTACATTAAATATTCTGAACTAATTGTGCGACCCGATATTTATGCGTCAACACGATCAGGTCGTCGCTTCTTCTCTACCTCTTTAGACACCTCCTTTTTCTTCGTCTCCTTCATCATCATCTTCATCATCCTTTGCTTCTTCTTGTTCTGTTGCTTCCGCGTACGTGCACCAAATGCCACGCGTGCTGCTCAATATCGTAGAACTGCTCACGTGCCTTCGCTTAATGATGACCGGAAAAGATCTTTATGCGGTTCTCAATTGGCGACTATGTTTTTGTTAGCCGCTATTCTGGGCACCTTCGCGACGGCGGTTTCGCGCAAGTTCGATGATCTGGGGACCAGGGAGGACTTCAAGCTTCAATTGCCGTATGCTTAACCTTCGAGTTTACAGTGACGTGAGATTTGGTAAAAATACATTGATTGAATGATAATTGTTGTGGTGCTTGCAAGTAATCCAAATTTTTTTATTCAGCTAAAGTTGTTCCATGATTGCGCTAACTTTATGCATTAATAAAGTTTTGGTGATAGAAAAAAAGGCAATTTAATATTGCAAATATTTCACAATAGTGCATTTTTACAGTGATGTTTAAGAAGACAGTGGGAGGTTGATAAGTGACAAAAATAATTATACAAGTGTTAAATCTTTAATTAAAATAAATTAGATAAATTTGTTTAAAAATTTAGACTCGATAACTTGACGGTCAAGTTGCGTTGTCCGGGATAATGCAAGAATTATTACAGTTTCTTGTATAAAAATACTGTTTCATTTCGTGAAATTCATTATCTTATGTGACCTGGGATTACAATTTAATGAAAATTCGTTTTCGAATACTTTTGATGATAGGCGTAAGTTGAATGGTTTATGTTTCAACAAATATTTTTTAGACAAATAAACTTTCTTAAAAGCAAAAGCCAATTTATTAAAATGTAACGTAAAATGAAATAAACATTTGTCCATTAATAATTTTATTATAATTATGTTGTGGAATAGCTGGTTGTTGAACAAATTCTAATATGTAGTTAAACATCTAAAAAATTTTATAATTTATAATTTGACTACAATATTTGTATATATTAATGATTCTTTATTGAAAAATATGAAAAAAAGAAGAAATTTATAATTTAAGCTTCACATTTTCTGCCGTCGGAAGATATGCTACAAACGTAAATCCTTAAGTAATTTCGTTATTTACTTGAAAATCAAAAGTATGCTTAATGTACTGATTTTCTTAACTTAATAAAAAGTAAATGTTAACTCAAAAAAATAAGACTCAATATATTACTTATTCTAAATTTATTATTATATAATTTAGTAACGATTTACATTATTTTATAAGTACCTAAACAAATGTAAAGATGAAATGATTATCAATTATATAATTTTGTAGAAAACGAAATTAGCAAAATAGTTAAAAAGTTAATAGAGCTGCTTTTTTAATAAAATTATAGTTTATACAGAAATATCAATTTTAGATTCATTTAAACATTTAGACAGAAAAAATTGTAATTTTAATAGCTAAATATTAACTATTTCATAATATTTATAAAGATACATAAAAATATATATGACAATACATAACTTGTAATGAATTCTAAAATAAAAAAGCCTAATAGGTTATGAAAATGAATAGAAATATTTATAAAAATATTTGTAATAATCCTTTATCCTTTTTTTATATAATAGAAATTTGATAAAAAAGGGTTAAGGTAGGACTATTATAAAATAACTTTTAAATTTGTTCTTAAGTAATATAATTTAATAAACATTTTTACGCTAATATCATAAACTTCAGCCCTTTTGACTATTTCCTTTTTGAAATATTAATTGTTAGAGATAAATAATTTAACATTGAAAGTTTATCAATCAATGCTTTTAATGTTATTACATTAATTGCTATTGTGAACATTTTTATAAAAACTAGTATATCATTATGTAGATCATACTTTCCAATGAAATATCGAAATAATTATTCTACCATCTTCCTTTTAAAATAAATGTATTTGAAATATTAACCCCATGATATTTAAACTATAAACGATAAATATTTTTCAAAATTTTAGTTACCCAAACGGCAGAAAATACATTTCCAAATTTATGGAGAAACATAATAAATAATAATAAATGTGAATATAAGGACGTATATTTTTAGCAAGTTATATAAACAATATATTTTTAAAATATATTTCAGAAACATATTTATAAAAATAAAAGTTAAAATGTACATAGAAAAATTTAATGAAAACGTAGATTTTAGCAAAGAAATTGTGTATTACAGTTTTTTATACATTTTACTTTAAAAATTATTAGATGCCCTTTTTTTATATACACTACTACAATAGTCCTAGCTTAACTTTTTATGAAATGTCGATTAATTCTGTTAGTTTAATTATTTTGTTAGTGGTGTTACTAAGAACATATAAATATAATTCTTGTTTTCTTAATTAATTAAAAAATAATATAGCTTAATAGATATGCTGTTATCATATCAACAAGATGAAAAATATATTACAATAATGACTACAGTTTTTAGAAACTTTTTTATACAAATAGCAAAAGTCATAGATTAGAAAACAGTGGAAAAATTCTTTTATGTTGAACAATTGATTAAGAAGAACGTAATCTAAATGAATCTAACAAAAACGCAACGAAACTCATTTAAACACTAAAAAAAGTCTTAAAAATTATTCTTAACATCACAAAATTTCTAGCAAAACAAATTTAACAACGGCTTGTACGTGAACGTATAGTAGAGTTTCGCACACCTATGGTACCACTGTTAACACCATGCCGATCTACACCATACAATTTATAATCTACCACCATAACATTAAAGAGATAACCTTTCTCCCCGAGCAGCATACCTAAAGTCCACGAAAAAGCTAAGGTTCGTTTAAATTTTCCTCCTGTTTCATGCAACCTTGAAAATATTGCACCATGTTGCAGGCTCAAGGTCAAAGCATGTTCTGGAGGTAAACTTCTGGCGTAGCAGCAAGCACAGAGGGATCGCAATCGTAAAACGACGAACAACAACAACGACAACGACTACAACGAAGAAGAGTAAGAGTACAACGACAAAGACGATCGAAGAGGACAACTACGACGTAGAAGAAGAATAATAAGAGAAGAAGAAGAAGAAGAAGAAGATTCAGGGGCGGAGGAGAAGAAGGAGGTGGAATAGAATCGCACGGTCTTCTTCAACGGCGGCGAATCTGTCGAATCGAAGGGCGGCCTTCGGCATCGCTCAGCGGAATCCAGCTAACTTCCAGCCGGTTAATCGCGCACAGGTAGGCAAAGGGACTGGCTTGGCGGATAAGAAGAAGAAGAGGAAGAAGAAGGCGATCATTAAAATTTCTCGGTGTAACGGGGGTCTCTTTTCTTGGTGACACGACACCGAAAGAACGGAAGGTGTCCTACTTTTGTTGTCGCGAACGACACGTGCGCGCACGCACCATTTCCACAACTTCAGTCTCTTTCCTCCATTCCACTGACCCCCCTCTGTCGCAGCCCCCCTTATTCTTTTCAGAGGGACATACAGAATCGCGATGCGCAATGCATAAACGCTGATTAAGACAGCGTCACACCTCCAATAACATGTGTGCAAAAGTCACGTGGCTTCGTTGGTTTACGCTCGTGAACGTACGATGGGCATTGACTCCGCTAATTAGCGCCGTCAATAGACTACCGTTAGGCCGATTTGGTTAGTACTCATTTACCACCACCACCACCACAACACCAAAGCCTGCCTCATCCGCTTTTTCATTCATCAACCTGTGTATACGTATGTCGCTTGCACTTACGTCCGCCATTTTCGATGTCGACGAGACAACTCTAAACGCCGCTAATTAAATTGGGCTTCGGCTATCTGTCGTGCAGTTTAAGTACTAATTGTCGCCAACGCTGCTTGTTTCAACTAAATTGTTGTCCGTCATTAAAACAACATTTGTTTGCTCTCCTTCATATTCTTATCTTTACGTTCATTCATTTAGAATTTTACATAATGTTTCGCCATTCTTAATTTTGAACTAATTTTTACTTTGCTTCACATACTAAAATTGACCTTAAATTATACTCAGATTGTTTTATGATACTATAATAATAAAAAATTTGAAGTTTATCTGAATTATTGTTTAAGATATAAACACATATAACGAATAGATATTTAAAAAAGATATATGAAAAGTAAAATACTAACAATTACTCAAATATTTAAACAAATAATTTATTTAGATTTTCCTTTGATCTACATTATCTATTTTTATTTATTAGTATTTCATAAATATATAGTTTTGTATCAAATTATTTTATATTTCTAGCAAATCAGTGAGCTGACAAAGAAAAGATGCGAGAGGTCAATCTCTTCTGTAAAAGATGCTGAAGGAAGTTGGTTGTGGCAGCGCAACTCCCCCGCCGACAGTGTCAGCGTCAACAACATCAGTAGGGGATAATGACACTGTTGGCAACCGTCAATCTGCGATTGGCAACAGCGAAAGTCAAAGAGCCTCCTCAGAAGCTGTTCTTGGATGCGGTGGATGTGGGAGAGAGATAGCAGAAAGATGGTACCTTCGGGCAGCCGATCGAGCCTGGCATTGTGCTTGTCTACGATGTTGCCATTGCCGTGTGCCATTAGCAGCCGAACTCACTTGTTTTGCCCGAGATGGCAACATTTATTGCAAAGAGGATTACTACAGGCAAGTACCGTACGTGGAAGTTCAGTCAACTTTAACAGCAAACAAGAGACAAAAATATAAGAAACTTTCCAAATAACTAAACTCTTTGTGTAAATTTCAACAAGAAGACATAAATGTTAAATTGGACATAAAAGTTAGAGCACTTATATAGCGTCAAGCTAAATTTTTCAGAATCAATGAATCTTTGAAAGTTCGTATTTTTGGTGTTAAAAGAATGCATGGTAAGTTGGCGAGAATTAATGCAGAAGGCATGCTCTCCACGCTTACTACGCAAAGAACAGCCATTTCTTCAGTATTTATTAAGGTAGTATCCGAATTTGCATAGGAGCGTCGCTTATGCCTGTTGGACCACACAAAATGTCTACTAATGGGCAGCAGCATTTGCAACCACTGTGCTATCTGCAGATCGGAAATATCGTCTCCTTCCACGTCTTCAACGCAGACCCATTTCCGTAATAACGATGCTCGCTATCCTTTATGTTGAATTCTGTTAATACATATGAGTTTCTTCATACAAAATTCACCCTTAGTTCGTAAATTGTCAATGCAAAAATCGAGCTTGTAGGCTATTCTCTACCTTGTACTTCAATGTCATAGCTGAAACAAAGGGTTTACTTTTGTCGGAAAAGTAGTACCCCTCCAAGGCACATTCATTGCAGCAGAGCTAAACAAATTTATGGTGCTTTCATAGCTGAAATTGCGCTGCGATTGTAAATCTAAGTGATAGTTAATTAAAGAAAAAAAAAATACCAACATACGCTTAGTATACTTTCTAATCATCGAAATTATATCCAGTCACTATTTCAATAGCAAAGACAAACGTTAAGTAAATAGAGAAATGAAACGTCCAGTACGCATGCACATATACATCTTCCTCGTTCTGGTTCGTTAGGGAGGAAAATAACGACGGTCCATGCAATATGCAACAATACTTAACGCAACGTATGCTGGCAGTATTCAGACCAGACCTCTCTTTGTCTTGTTCGCGTTCCAGCGAGTGTATAGTTTGCAGGTTTGCATGTATAACAGTTGCAACTTGACCTTGTGTGTTAACCGAATTAAAAAAAAGTCTTTTCGAACAACATTTTGCCAATAATAACAGCAGAAATGCACCTGTAATTAACAAAAATGTTCTGCTATGTATTTCTTTTTCAGACTATTCGCGGTTTCTAGATGCTCGCGCTGCCGTGCTGGAATCTCAGCGTCGGAGCTGGTGATGCGGGCGAGGGAGCTGGTTTATCATGTGGCTTGTTTTACGTGCGCCTCTTGTGGCACTCCTCTGAATAAGGGCGACCACTTTGGTCAAAGGGATGGTCTTGTTTATTGCAGGTAAGTCAAGAAAAGACACAAAAACAAGCGCTCTTGCTTCGTGAGTGTGTAATTCTTCGGTAAGACAATGATGAATTCAAAATTTTCTGTTGGCCTTATTTTACGAATACATACCGTAAAGCAATGTATTAGTGAAAATAATTGGATTTATAAATAAGGCCGCATTACGAGCTGGTCTGTTGTGCATCCGACTACGGAGGAACGTCTGGTAGTATGGAGGATATCAGTTCTCCAGGGGTGTCGCCGCTTCCGGGTTATTATAGTACAGCCGAACAGAGTCCTATTGCTGCTGGAGGATCTGTGCAAAAAGGAAGGCCGCGGAAGAGAAAAATTTCTGATGCAACTGGATCGGAACTTCCTGTTACTATGAGACTTGCCGCTGGAGCTTTAGGTATGATTTTAATAGAATTTTGTCAAAAGAATATCGATTCTGTAAGTGAAGCTTATGACTCTTTTTTAGGCTTATAGATAAAAACAAATTAAGGGAGAAATATCGTGAAGTTGCGTATTATATATGGGGTTTCAATATATTTTCAATATTTTAAACGGTTTTTTAGTAAAATGTTCTGAAAACTGTACTACACAACTTCTCAGCCAAAGTCTACGTTTTTATATATTTTTATTCATCTAACTAGACCCAGAAAGAAAATGCAATATGGCCCAATACTGGCACAATACCGCTGCCGGATTTGCCAATACTGGTAGGTAGTACTGAACCTGCATCAATTCTACAGTTTTCCAGTACTGAATAAAGGTGCACTGAAAGTAATTTTCTTGTAATATTTAATATTATGGTGGTTATATTTTACAATACTATATTGGACCATTGGGATATACTTGAAGTGTTGTTAGTTTTAATCTACGGTAATGTAATTTTTGATTATACATATAAATTTTTAAAAATGTTTTAATACTTCTTATTATTGCTTTATTATTTTTATTTAATTATGAAAATTAGTCATTTTTCATTCGTTTGTATAATTTTATGACATAAACAATTTCTATTGAATTTAAGTGTAATTAAATGTACACAACAATTTTTTTTAGAATTTGATAGGAATTGAACCGCCGTCCTCACAATTACGAAGTCACGCGCGTAGCCACTGATCCACTGAAACATAATCAGTAGCTAACGTCGTATTGGAGATATGACTCCTACTAATTCATTATGTTTTAATAAATTTTACTATACAGTTTCGTAATAATTTTACTATCATAATATAAAAATAAATAGACATTCTATAGAAATTCCTAACAGTCTAAATATATTTATCAAAGTAACACGTATATCCCAGCATTACAATACTTTCTTGTAAATTAAATAAGAACATTTCTTTTAGTGTGGATTCATTGTTTTTTACTTAATGCCTTCGCACATACGCAAACGCAAATGTACTTTACGTAAACGCAAATGCACTTTACGCAAACACAAGCACGTAAATGTTACGCAAAGTCCTTACATAAAAAGCAATGAATCCAACTTACATGCCAACAATGAGCCAGTACGAAAAAATCAAACAAAGTTGTGTTGATACATAGTGCTGGACCAGTATCGACAACGTAATGGATTTACGTACCCTAATAGAACATGCTTTTTCATCCACGTTGATTCCACCTTAAATCAAGATTCGATAGTGGATTTCACATGGATTCAACTTTGATGAAGGGAGATGTTCTATTCGGGGTAATGTATGTACGTTACTTATCAATTGGCATTTGTAGTACATTAATCCTTCGCCAACATTGTGCCAGTATTGAAAAATGATACAAACTTATATATCATTATATACAAAAAAATGTGTTCAAATTTAGTACTGAACCAGTATCGACAACGTATTGCATTCACGTATGAGCCAGTACTGTTTTTATATCACATGTCAACTGGCATTAGTGGTATATTAGTCCTTCGCCAATATTCATCCAGTACTAGAAATGACTATAGTTTTCATGTACTGGGACAACGAGGGTTAAGTATTGTTTCAACAATCGACGAATTACTGGCTTATATTCTTTTTTCCAACACGCGCATGAAAAGTGGCCTATTTCTCAACTGTTTTCGGTGGGAAAAGTAACCTATTTCCTCCATGCATGGGAAAAGTAGTTACTCTTTCCACTCGTGAATACTTTTCCCACTCATGGCGAAAAGAAGTTAACTTTTCCCACTGAAAACACGTTGAGAAAACAGGCCACTTTTCATGCCCTTGTTGGAAAAAGTATCGTGTACGACTTGTGGAAAAAGTTGGAAAAAGTTTTCCCAGTAGTTGTACAATATACTATTTTCTACTGGTAATAGTGGTCGAATTATACTGAAACGATACTGAACCATTTGTGCTTGCCATATGACGGCTGTTAGATTTGAGCCAGTATCGAGTCATTTGTCAGATCCGGCAATTTCATTCTGGGGAATTTTAAAAAATGTATCTGTACCCTTTTTCATAATTTATATAGAATAATTATTTCGATATATCATCGGAAAGTGTATGTTTTACATAACGACAAGGTAGTTGTTTTATCAAAATCCTAAAAAAGATCTAGGAATTAATATATTAATAAAAAAGCATTGATTTTGATACATTTACTTATACATCCTATGTTAAATTACTTCTATAAGTATTTTAGTAATTAAATTACAATTATATTTGGCAATTATTATCTCAAAACTGAACGGTGAAAAGGGTTGACATTTTAGGATTGACATAAGAATATTTAAAGTAGAACATTTATATTTTAAAAAGAAATCTTAAGAAAAGTCGTTTCATGATAGTCCTACCTTTAAAAAATTGTTTCTGCTAAAACATTCTCCCACAAATAAAAAATAGCATGGACACTTTTACTTGATTTTGTTCAAAATTAAATTATTGTAGTTAAAAAATATACTATCTCCGGGGCAGCAGAAATAAAGAATCCACTTAAAACTATAAATAGGATAAGTACTACTGTTTAATTTAGTATTTCATTAAATAAATAATGTTTCATTTAATCAATTACATATGCACTTTGAAAGGTTCTAAACACAAAAATCTTGTGCCAATAAAAAATTGTCAAACATATCGCAAGTAGTATAATTGACCTGCTCTGAATGTGAATAAGAAATAATGGTCATTTGAGTCGCAGCGCTACAACCAAAGCGTAATAACTCATTCGAATCCAAATCAAACAATGCGTCATACATACGATTTTCTCTCGCTCGACAGGTTGGAAGCGTACTATTTGTCGAGCAATCATCGAACACCCCGATTCTTCATAAGGGGAACGGCATTCAGTTGTCGGTGTGCACAAAACGTAAAAAGATGATATAAATATAATACGAAAAACAGTAGAATTCACAGCGCTTTACTTTGACATTTTTTTGGGTTAGGTACAATCTGGTTTGAATTAGAGAAAGATCAGCGGAGCTGCCACCATCGCGAGGAATTTACGACCATTGGCCATAAAATCGCTGTTGGAATTTTTGTGACCTTCTCATCCCCAGTTTGATCCACGATGAGAAGCGGTCAATTTATTTAATTGTTTTTATACATAATTGGTTGACTTTTTATGATGCGAAAGGAGAGATTCGAACGCAACTATTTCAAATCAAAACTTTGGCGCTAGTGCTTTGCGCTTCTTACTGCTTTTTGGTCAGAATTCTTATTTATTTTTTACATATGAATTTGAATTATTAAAAATTGTTTCTTGCATTGCTATTCTTGTAATTAAAATCTAATATTGCAGACTGTAAGAACGAAATATGTATTAAATAACAATTTTTTACAACAAATTTTGTCAGTTAAAGTTATTACAAACTGTTCAACAGAGTCTTTCATTAACATTAATTGAAGTTTCAAGTCAAATAAGTTATGTAACTACTGAATGCACATTAATAAAATTAAAACATCTGTTGTCCAGCAAAAACCACTATTATTTATTTGAAGAGATAAAAAGATAATTATGAGATAATAAATGCATTATTGAGATTTTTGTTGCAATGTTTAAAATAACTTAACAATAAAAATAATTATTAACATTATTAATTCAAACATTTAAGAAATGTTTTACATAATTCTTAAGATTACTTTGAGTTCATCCTACACTCTTAAAAATCATTGTCTTGAGCCAAGAAATGTCTCTATTTTGTCTTGGCGTAAAACGTTTTTTCTTGGGTTAAAACAAAATCCGTCTTATTATTTAGTCAAAAATGAAAATCGTTTTCGTGCAAGAATTTTTGTTTTCAGCCAAAAGGAGTGTTTTAAGAGTGTATTTCGGATTAAATTTTGTACATAATATTGGACGTCATCACCTTTATGCTTCTTTTACCTCCTTTAATGATAAAAAAAAGTTTTTTATCCTTTTCAATTCATTTGGATCAGTTACCCAGGCAGAAATTGCCAATATTTAGACCACTTTACAGTCGTAACAGTATCTTACCAACATTGGCAAACGACATTGTCCATCAACGTTGCACCAACATATGATCCACTTTGAGCCAACATTGAATCAACGTTAGTCAGTCCACATTGGTTGCCAACGTTGTTACAACTAAGAACGTATGTCGGTAGATGATATCGGCAGCCTATGTTTGGCCAACATTTTACTGACTTTAAATGCCAATATTTCGCCAATATTGTTCAGCCAACGTAATTAGCCAACGATAAAATGACGTAGAATCAACGTATACATATAACGTTCAGATTTTCATTATTTCAATAAATGAATGTCGGCAAGCTACCTATAACCAATGTTGTACCAAGTTTATTTGCCAATGTTTAGTCAATATTGTTCAACCAACATAGGCTACGAACATTATCCCAATATGACACCAACATAATCTTTATCCAACGTAGGCAATTTTTTTCAATTAACGTTATACCAACTTTATATAATCAACGTTTCGCCAACTTTTTCCAAACCACGTTAAACCAATGTTAAAGTAATATATACATAATAGTATTTTTTGTATCAAGGGAGACAAAAACA
>JABFPJ010002648.1:0-18746 GCA_022817425.1 Gryon sp. ZL-2020
TTTCAACAATAGTGGATGCTTTTTTAATTATTTTATTTATGTAGAAAGATTGTCTTCAAATTTTATAGAAAAAATCATTATTTTTTCAAGGTCTTTTTCTTAAAGATATAAACTAACTTTATTATCAAATTAAATTTGTGTACCTTATATATTACAATATTTTAATATTTAAGAATATGGCTATCATGAATAAATAATAATCAAGTTAGAAAATTTTTAAGTAAACTCCGTATCGCGTATTTCATGCATAAATTAACATTTTTTTTTCTTTTTAATAAAATGGTTGTGTTGTCTTAGTGGAATAGTTAAACTTTATATGCGGAAAAATAATTACGATGACACCATAGTTATTGGGAGATGTTTAAATGCAAGTTTGTAAACTCCGTAGCATGTAAACTCAGTAACATATTTTCGCAAATGTAATGAAATTTTCTATTTTGTAAATTTAACTATTATTTCGTGTTAAATGATACTAAAAACAACTTGATTTAGTGCATATATGTTTTCCCACTCATGGCGAAAAGAGATTAACTTTTCCCACTGAAAACACGTTAAGAAAACAGGCCACTTTTCATGCCCTTGTTGGAAAAAGTATCGTGTACGACTTGTAGAAAAAAAATACACTTGTAACGAGCGTGTGTTTTCAAAGTTTGACTTAAAAAAATTGTGGCATTATAATTTTTTACTTAATCTCACTAAAATAAAGCACAAACTCTCAATATTTCATAAATCCACCCATATATTATATTAATTTTATAAAATTTATTTGTTGTTAACGATCAATTTATGTGTAAAAGTGTGAAAAAGAAAATTTTAAGGGAAAAAATTCGCTTTTCACACTTGGACACATAAATCGATCGTTAACAACAAATAAATTTTATAACTTAATTTCAAACCAATTAATACAAATAACTATATAACGTATAATGTAAAGGCTGGCACTATATTTAATAAAATAAAATAACAAATATATATAATTTGTCTATCTTGACTGAAAAAAATAGTCACGATAGTGGTATCTAATATCTAATTTTAAAATGTGATTTAGCCAATTTTTTTATTATTATCGACGACTAACCAGATTTATTGGAGTTTAACTCAATCTTAAGATTAACAGTCAATACATCTTATCATTGAACAAATCTTAGTCTCGAATTACACAGCAAACCTCATACTTGAATTAGAGCGTCAAATTGCGCCACACCTTACATATTATTCGTTTTCATTCGAATCAACGACTACGCGCCTTCAACAATTCATTGTCGACGTACACAAAGAACCTTAAAACTGATTATTCAATAGATATAAACGTATTACAGTTCCTATATTAGACGATGTGTTTCACGCGCGGCAAGAGTTTAGCGAAAAGCTTATTAATTTGCATATCGCAACGCTTCGTGTGTACAATATTTATTCATGCCATTTTTACATACATATTTTTGTTACGGAATATATCCGCTACAATGTTCGACAATTTTACATTTTGTTACTCATGCAACTAATCGAAAAACGTTGGCAAAAATTGTGACACGTGTTAAACACAATCGACACACGACATCTACTTTTTCTACAACAAAAAAGATATTATATATTAAAGTATGTTAGAATTAAATGAATAAATACGTTTATAATTTTAGCACTTTAAGTATACATATAATAGAAAGTGCATTTAAGACGATTGGATTTCTTAGCTTAAAATAATTAAGATAGAGTTACAAAAAGTTACAAAAAGATCGTGATCTAACTAAAAAAGAAAAGAACTTTGGTAAAAGTTGCGTTCGAAAAATTGCATCGCCAGAGGACGCTTCGAAATGAAGCTCGCGGTATGTCGCAATAAGTTTAAAACGCAGTGCGATGGAAACACAAAAAGACGCAGCGTGACAATCGGAAATTGAATTAGGAAATTGGGTAGAAAAAGCAGAAAAAAATACGGGAAAAAAGGTTAAAATATATCCGCATCGCAAAGCGAAAGTACGTAATTAAATAAAGCATTTTGAAACGAATTATAAGTTTACCTCGTTGTCACTGCTCTCCGGTCCAATAGGACAAAATACTGGAGTTTCTCGTAATCCTTATTAGCATGCATAGCGATGTTAATTGCTCGCAAATTAACTTATGCTAATGAGTTTCGCGAATGCTCGTCCTGCGAGTGGCAAATATTAATTAAAATTAGCTTTCCGTCGTCGGGCTGCTCAAATTTTGCCCGTCCGAAAAACATTTGCTATGTCTAAGCAAGCACATTCAAATCTTTGTTTCTTTTTTTTTCTATGCTGAAAACGTGATTATTACTTGTGCCATATTCCCACTATTGAACCTGCCTAAACTCTGCTTTTTGTTGCACCAACGAAACTAACTTTCTATCGTTTTTTAATTATTTTGTTTTGCTAAATAACCGCTCATCTCTTTGTTTTTGGTTGCCCGGTGTTACCTTCTTGATTTTCATTTTCATGTTATCTCTCATTGTCTTCAATGCTTTGAGGTTCAATCAATACAACAAAATTCATCTCCAACTACAATACTCAATGCTTTTCTGTATTCCTTCTTATATCGTTATTCTAATAATTTACTATTGTTCATATCTAAGGGATCTAACTTTAAGATATCTTAACTCAAGTTTATTTATGTAAAATATCTAGTGTAACTATAAGCAGGAAATTTAAATTGTATACTATATACAATAAGAGATTACTTAATTAAATATAGTAAGTTTTAATTATCTTTAACCTTAGATATTTTACTACAGTTTATACTTTTTATAATGACGATTAAAAAAAAACGAAATATTAAAAAAAAAGCTCAACCAACAAGAATTTTCCACAAAATGACTCATATCATATACTCATCAAGACCCCGAATCCTCGCCAAATTATTTAGATTTTTACTATGATTTTTATTATAATTTTTATTACAATTTTGATTATTTTTTATTATTCTACGATGATTTTATTTCTTTTCGCTCGTCGAACGCAGGTGCAATAACCTTGCTTCGTGCGAAGTGAACGTGAGCAGCAAAGTTTTCAAGGAGGATCCATGCCCCGACACCAGAAAGTACGTCGAAGCGCAATATAAATGCCTAGGTTGGTTTTCCATTATTTTTTGTTCATCCCTTTTTCTGCTCATTTTCTGTCAAAAAAGTGTTCAAATGTCGGACATTGCTTTGACAAATTGACGAATAAGTATCCACCAGTCGAATATCCAGATGGGATCCACTTACACCTTTATACCCTATACTGGAAAAATACTGAAAGAAAAGAGAATGAAAATACTCAATATCGTATAAATGCTAATGATCGGTCGAAATATTTTATTCAGAAGACTATCGCTTAATTTGACAAGTATGATCGATGACTTATGTTATAAGTAAACTTAAGAAACTGGAGTCCCATCTGGATTCCAAAATCAAACGATAAAATTCGGTATCCAATAATGCGGATAAAATTTGCACGAATAGCGATCGCGAAATTCTTCGCACGTCTATGACAATCGAAGAAAATCAGTAGCATTCTTCAGCACAATACAATATTCCAGTCTTGTGTCATAATCAATTGCCTCATGTCCGACCTTCGCGACTCCGAGTGCCTTCCGTTGCTTTCTTCGCCCAAAGCTGGTTACTGGGCAAAAATCAATCATGCGAACCCTTCGATAGCAATGATAATGCCTTGAAAGTTTACGACAGAGAGCAATATATGAAAAGGCAATGAATGTCGATACGTGGTAAGCTTGCCAAGGAACTATTATGGAATTCGAATAGCCTAAAGGACAAGATATCGGCAAAAGGACATTTTTGTCGGATAAATATAAAGGAACAGAAATGACAGCACAATATCTGCAATGCAATAGTTGACAATTTGAAAGGTCGTTTCGAGTTTGAACGGAAACAAATTTTGGGGATTTGCAAAAATTGTATATTAAACCTTATTTAATTTACAAGGTCTAAAGTTAAATCAATATACGCTTAATTTAAACTAATTTAGTTATGCATGTGAACAAAATCAATTAATTTGTATCATTTTATATTAGTTTTGTTTCAATAAGGTGTTGAAAATAATAGTTATATCAATCATATGTAAAATTAATTGATCATTGTGTTTTATTACATCTACAATAAATAATTTCTCTGGGAAATAAAACCTTTTGTAATTTAAACGAAAAAAATCCGTCAAAGGAATCATAAAAATGGAGAAACCATGGCCGTATACCCGGTAAATTCTATATTAATAGTCAAGGAGTTAATAAGACAAATATTTCGCGAATCAGGTGCAGTCAAAAGCAGAATTGTAGTGTCATAGCATCGACCGCGCAATTCGGAGATCCATGTATTGGCACTAAGAAATACCTCGAAGCGCATTTCCAGTGCATCCTGGGTAAGTACGAAGCCTCATAATCTAAATCACTCTGATCAATGACAATGCACGCGACCAGCTTCCATTATTATTCCCCGACAGAGAAACACGTCGTTCGAGATAAGGATTTCATTACACGTGCGACAACGATCTCCCGTTTCATGCGTCAGGACGCATAATGCAGTATCGTGTACACGCGTTTCTATTACAAGAACGTTGTTATCGAAAGACCTCGACGTGTTTTGCGACCCATCTGATACCAGGTTTCATTTAAACCTCCTCCCCCCTCCCCATGGAGTTATTTCGCCCAGCAGTTACAAATATTACAAGCTTTGCATTACAAGTTGCTCGGTCGGAAATTCACTTGAATTGGATTAGAAAACATAAAATACATATTTATAAATTAGTGTCCAGTATTATTGTCTATTCTGAAGCAGATTGGCTGCTAAAAAACAAAAGCTTACACAAAATCTTCATCCGCCTATCGGAAATTCCATAATTCAGCTTTATCTGCCGTATGGTTTTTGTACTAATAAAGATGATGTTTAAAAAAAAAAAAAAAAAAAAAAAAAAAAAAAAAAAAAAAAAAAAACAGAATACTGCGTGAATTGTACAAATCGCTTCATTCATAAATTAACCACTTGTATAGCAACTTGTATCAGGGTCGATTTAACGCGTTCCCTCGTGTTTTTCCCGCGACTTGAAACGTATATTTATTTGCTTCGGAAAAACAAAGTTATACACGCAACAATAATGTTTCGGAACTCCTTTTGTTGCATTAGCCTTTTGTTCCCCAAAGCATGATCCTCAGCTAACGAGTTACCATAACCATTTACAGCTGCGACAATAGCAACGACGACGCGACCCACGCCGCCTTGGTTAATAACTACACAGTCAAATGTCTGGAGCACAACCAAACCGACTGCTAGACCCCCGACGAGGGTCGCGACTCCAGCCGCACAACCGTCTTTAGCACCGTCCACAACTGCGTCGATATCCACTTCTATAAGGTAAGTAACAAATTATCATAATGATTGTGATTTTACGCGGAAAAAAAATAACTGATTAAAAATTACTATGAATCTAGTTAAATCTGTGACAGTAATGTTGTTTTCGTGATTTTGACTAAAATTTATCAAATGTTGATGAATTTTTACTAAAATTTTCGTAATTTTTACAAATATTTGATGAATTTTTACTAAGTCTTACTGTAAATATTATGTGAAAGTATATTTTACGCCTTGATAGTTTAAGTATCAAGAGAAGCCTTTGAACGAACGTCGGGCGAATAGCCGCGAGGTTAAAGTACGACATTATTAAATTCTTATTAAGAGATAGCGCAGGTACCGAGTTCAAAACTTAGAGACGGAGTTTTTTTATAACGTTAAAATTATTTTACTAAGTCAAAAAGTAAAATTTGCTCAATGCATTTACTGTCACAAGTTTACTCGGATACATAGTAATTTTTAATCAGTTATTTTCTTCCGTATATAATTAAGAAATTTATTATTGACCTTTATTAGCGTTATTCATTTTCTTTCTAACAGCTCATCTTCCACGATATCTTCTACGGAACACGACTCTAATAATGTGGAACAAAGAGAAATCATATCTCCAGTCAGTGGACATGCAGATGCAGTACCACCTGCTTTATCCGATACAACATCCAGCACACCTCCTACTACTGTCGCACCCTGGAGGACTAGTCGTATTACTACGGGTAAAATTTCCATTTCAACTAAAACTTCTTAAAACAAATTATATTGTTCATATTATTTAAATCAATCTTGAAGTTAAAACTAGATTAGTATTATATAGCGTCAATAACTGGATTAAAACATAATCAGATACTAATTTAACTATCAGTTAAGTAACTTTGAAATTAAATTTGCATCTCGCAAGAGTTAAAGTTTAGATAGATAATAGGAATCTGGAACAAATTATTAATTAATTTTGTGTTTTTTTTTACATTATTTAGTACCCAGCACACTTTATCCAGAGTCTAGCTCAAGGGAAGGATTAAAGTACAACTCAGGTAAACCAATGTGTCCTGGTGTATTTGCGCGGAATTTGAACTGGTCTAGCATACAAGCGGACCAAACTGCTGTTTTACCTTGTCCAGATGGTACCAACGGTAATGCCAGATGGAAATGTGTACTGAAAGGTGATGCAGCGGTCTGGAATCGGGATACTCCAGATTTAAGTGACTGTCGCTCTCTCTGGATAACAACATTAGAAAAAAGAGTCAATTTAGGTGATAGACTCTTGGAAATTAGTAATGATCTATCCCGAATTACCAACAACAGTAAAATCCTTTATGGTGGAGATATGGCAATCACCACGAAAATCATTAAAAAGATGGCGGAAAAAATGGCCGACGCTGTGAGAACTTATCAGGATTTGAGCCAACGTGAATCAAGCGTAACGGAATTGTTACAACACGTAGTTAGAACGGGTAGCAATTTGTTAGATATGGCATCTTGGAAGGATTTACCTTACAAAAAACAAATGGATGTTGCAACTTTACTTTTGATTGGTCTTGAAGAAAATGCTTTTCTTCTTGCTGAAACGTTAACGCGAGAAAGACAAATCATACAAGAAGGATATATTTGTAAGCATTTCAACTTTGTTTATTCTATATTTCTAAATATTTTTTGTTTTATTTTACTAACTTTTATTAAGTAATTATTATTTTCAGCTAAAATCTAATTAAAGTTGAAAAAGATAAGAGTTTATTTTGGAGTTTACTTCCAATTGTACTAGCTGTAATTAATTTATGTTTACGTAAAAAAATGTGAAATGTTTTCTTTTATATTTATAGTAATGGAAGTGCGAGTACTAGAAACTCGGAAAATAGAAAATGACGCGGAAGTGTTCCCTTCGGACATGACCCAGTTACAATGGACTGCCTCAAGTGATAGGATAGAATTGACTAAAGATGCCATTCTCGAAAACAGCGAGAATGGTGTCGTTCGATTAGTGTTTATGGCTTTTGACAGACTTGAAGAAATTTTACAGCCACCAATCGATTCGTCGATGGTCTTTTTAGATCATCATTCATATGATAGAGAATTCGATGTGCAACAGGAAAACACCACGAAAATTTTAAATAGTAAAATCATCTCAGCTTCACTTGGAAAAGCTACATTCAGCAAACGACATGTTGAACTAAGTGAACCCGCGAGGGTTTACTTTAAACATCTGCGTGTAGACAATGTGACCAATCCCGCTTGTGTATTCTGGGATTATAATAAAAAGTAAGTACGAGTTATATTTAATCTATGGTTAATATTAATCGTGTATTTATTTTCATACTTAATTCAAATAAATACAAAATTATTGCAGGATGTGGTCAAAAGAAGGTTGTCATATAAGTGAAACAAATTCGACTCACACAGTATGTGAGTGTAATCATTTAACAAATTTTGCCGTCTTGATGGACGTTTATGCGGTAAAACTCAATGTAGCACATCAAGTGGCGCTGCAGATCATCACCTATATCGGATGTATTATTTCCATAGTGTGCCTCGTTCTTGCTATATTGACCTTTCAACTTTTCCGTGGACTGAAGGTAATATTTTATTTGTATAACCATTATTAAAAATGACCTCAATTAATTCAAAGATAACAATATTTCTTCCTCCTTTTATAATACTGCTTCAGATAAGTTTGAAAAAACTGCATATATCTTTGGATTAAAATAATATTACTTTACTTACATTACAAAAACTTATAGAAAAGTTAGTGAATTTTATCATAATCTCAAGCAGAACCACCAACTAATCTTAAAACTTTTCAGTCGGACCGAACAACCATCCACAAAAATCTTTGCGTCTGTCTGTTCATCGCGGAATTGCTATTTGTTTGCGGCATCGGCCAAACAAACCAAAGAGTAGTATGCGGCGTCGTGGCAGGACTCCTCCACTTTTTCTTCTTATGCGCTTTTGCGTGGATGTTTTTAGAAGGTATGTTGTCTTTCTGCATGTTATTCTACTATAACAAAAAGAAAAAAAATGTTGAATATGTAATTTCCCCATCCCATTTTTCATAAGCGTCATCAATCGTGATGAAAAATTCACCAAACATAGACCATTGTATTAAAATTAAAAGACTTCTCATAACGCTCTGAGTACTTGATCGATTGTAATTGTTCAAACAGGTTTTCAGTTGTACGTGATGTTGATCGAAGTGTTCGAAGCAGAGAAATCCCGTCTACGCTGGTACTATCTCGTGGCCTATGGCATTCCGCTGCTGGTTGTCGCTATTTCCTGCATAATCGATCCGCTGAGCTACGGCACCGATCGAAACTGCTGGCTCAGAGCAGACAATTACTTTATCTTTAGCTTCGTGGGACCTGTGATCCTTGTCATTTTGGTAATTAATCGACGAATCAATAGTACAGTAATAATAATTATAAACACTGATCTCATTGAAAATACCGTAATATTTCTTGTTTGCACAGGCAAATCTGGTATTCCTAGCGATGGCCATCTACATGATGTGCCGGCACGCAAACACAACCGTGTCCATGAAAAGCAAAGAACATTCCCGTTTAGCCAGCGCAAGGTAAGCCCGTTACACCAAAGTAATTCGTTGCCTATTTATGTCCAAAAGCTAAACGGAAATTTGATTTCTTTGAAATAGAATTGTACAATTCTTGATTAATGCCATTTATTCTTGGTGATTATTTTTTTATACATTTAACTGCAAAATAAATTTGATAAAAAAAGACATCGGATTTCCGCGATCAAATAAATTGTACATATAACACAACATTTGAGTCTGGTTATATTCACGTTCACGTATATCCAATAATTGAAGTAGATCCGAGTATTTGTTTGGCGCTTTGATTTTTAATTTGCAAGCTTTATTATTTGCTTATAAGATATTTTGATGACGAACAAATAATTTAATTGTCGAGCATCTATAGACATTTCTGTTGTCAATTTTTTTCTAATAAATTAAAGTGTATATTTGTTGTTTGATTTGGAGGTGTAATTACGTTTACGTTGGAATGGCCGCACAACATGTTCGGCAAAACATACAATTATTTTATCATAGATGTAAAGGAAAATTAAATTAAATGCATTTTGCAGTCCAATTTGATCAATCGAAAAGAATTTCTTTTTCATTGTTTTATTCACTTTTTTCACTTAATTTTGCACTTAAGAAGATAAAAATTACAATTATTTTGTTTTTCACTTGGGCAAATTTAATTTATGCAATCGAATGATTCACGTGAAAATATATAGCAGTTTCAAAATATCTATATTTTGTACTGATCGATTGGGGAAAATAATATATTTCTACGATTCTGCATGTACTCGTTAATTACTCATTTTAAAAATTGAACATTTTCGTGCAAAGTTTTATTTAATGTTAAACTTTATTCCGAGAATCGTAGAAACAATATTATATAAACCGATCAATATAGATATAATAATGGTGCTGGAACAATCACCTAACTGCTGTGTTGTTTCATTTTTTTGTATTAAACTTCTACCCACTTCTGTCTACACTGTTCTACATTCTTCTGCATGGCGTGGTTGGTTGGTAGTGGAAAGGAAGAAAATGCTCTTCCCAACAAATTGCAAGCGCACTTGTAAGATATTTACAATTTTTTATTATTACTTCTTTCTTTTTTCTGATAACGTCGTTTTATACGTAAACTAACATTTATGTTTTTTGGACAACGCATTTTACGTTGGGTTGTACGTGTTTTATTATTATTATTTTTTTTTTTTCATTTTTTATTTTTCTATTTTTGATCACATTTGTTAATTTAAATCCGGCATTCACCAATTCAGTATTTATTATTTAAAACAAGTTTTGCGATCTTTTTTAATGAACTACCTATGTACAACTCCGCGTACAAAGTAGCCGCGGCTGTAACTGATATTATTCGAATTGATTTTATAATCGCCGTTATACAATAGCTTTTTCTCACGCATCGAGTTTTAAAATAGAGGTAGACGCGAGAATACAATCCCGTGTTGCTGTTTTAAGCAAAGTTTTCATCAAACTGTTTAAAAAACGTAGATGTTATATATCGTATCAAATACTGAAATAAGGAGATCAGATTAAAATCGATTTTGATTAACAATTAACAGTTGTTACTCGAAGTAATTTTTGTATTATAGATGTATATATATATATATATATATATATATATATATATATATGTGTGTGTGTGTGTGTATGTATATTACTCTGTACAAATTAACGAAGCTGTAATCCTAAATACAGCAATCGAAATTGACATTTCGATTTTAATCTTGTTTCTTGTTCTGTGTATAAAATTATTTCCTTCAAAATCAGTTATATTTTTTAAACATAAACTTAATTATGTACGATGATTTTTATATTTATTCTATCGAAAATAAGATACATTTGATGTATAAGATATTTTTAATATTTATACTTATATGTTGAATTTAATTTAAATCATTTTGCTTAAAATGTGTAACACCAATAATGCATGCTTATTAATTTCAGTACAATCAAAGTGATTTATAGTCGATGTATGTAATTTTAGAAAGTCGTAGTATTAGTTAGATATTGTATTAAACTAACACTTAATTAATGTTAACGATAAAGTAATAAAGATAAAACTGAAAATGATTTAAAAAATTGTCTTAACACTAAATTTAACTTAAAAAAGAAGTCGGAGTAAAAGAAACATAAAAAATAATCGTCTTATTGAATTTCATCAGAGCCTGGCTGAGAGGTGCAATCGTTTTGGTGTTTCTATTGGGCTTGACCTGGACTTTCGGGCTGCTGTATCTGAATCAAGAATCCGTCGTGATGGCGTACATCTTCACCATGCTGAATAGTCTACAGGGACTATTTATCTTTGTGTTTCATTGTGTACAGAATGAAAAAGTAAGGAAACACGCCGTGAAACGGATGCTTGACTTCACGTTTCTACGGAAAATAAATAAACTTCATCTTGTCGACGACTAAGCAACCTCTTCAAAAGCAATAGTCAGTAATAGTCATCATAACAGTACAAGGAAAAAATCGTAAAATAAAGAAAAGCAACTTCAGTTTTAATATACTACTTTAAAATATTTTATATTAATTTTTATAGAAAGATATATTATTGGTTCATTGAACAAAAAAATAGTTAAATGTGATTTTCCGATAATTAATAATGAGGATTTTAATTAATATAACTAGGATTTAATATTCTTTTATATTTCATCTTTTATAAGATTCAATATTCTTTATTTAAATAATTATTCTTACGCAAATAAATCAGAATATCTATACTTTAAGTTGAGAAAGTATAATCATTTTACTATAATTATATCTATAAAATTATTCTTATAAAAATTTGGTTGATCGATAAAGTCCTAATTGAAAGTAAAACGTCTTAACTTATCTAACCAGTATAAATCACCTTAAAAATATAAATATACAAGTCGTTTTCTTTTATTTAAATATATATGCATCTAAATTTATCAATTTTATCCACGTTTGCAATATTTCAGGAAACTCGAAGTTAACGAAATTGCTTTATTTGATTGATTAAAAAAATAATTATTTAATTAAATTATCACCTTTCACTAATTAACTCTTGATTACACTTTGAATTATAAGCTTAATTAATTAGACTTTTCTTTGTAATACAAAATGTATTAATACTGGAAAATAATAGCAAAATAATCAATATGCAATGCATATATTTTTCCTCGTACTGTTCTCTGTTGATATGTAAAATAACGGTTTTATGATAAAAATAGGTACTACGGCATATAATGAAACATGATATATTAATAATAATTATTCATTATTAAATTTTAACCAATGATTATTACTATACATAATTCATTTCGCAAGGCGTTTGATCTCAGTTTTTCTATTTTTTTTCTTCCAAATAGTTTAATACAAAACTGTAATGATTTAAATGCAACAAATATTGAGTGTCAAAAACTACTACTTTTTCAAACTTTTAGCACAAAATACATTGATAAAGAAAGATAAAAAATTTCTTAATAAAGAAAGTTTTTAATTTAATTTGTCTATTTTTCATTAAGATAAATGAATCAAATAACTATGTTGAACCAGGTACGGAAAGAATATCGGAAGTTCATTCGACGGCATTCATGGTTACCCAAGTGTCTGCGGTGTTCGAAGACAGTGAGTGGAGGTGGCGGAGGATCTTCCGGCACGTCGGGCATTGGTCCCGGAGCAAATGGTGGCAAGGACTTCAATTCGCACAATACGTCGTCAAATCCATCCGCTCCGACCACGGACAGCTCTGGATTGTCGCCGCCGCATGCAGCATCAAACGTGGGTACCAACGCGCCGACAAACAATCACAACAACCATCATCTTACTGCCACGTGTAACAATACGAATCTTTCGATAAACGTGAACCTGAACAATTTGTCGCTGCGATCGCCAGTCGGAGTGCACCAGATGCGCATCATCGCACCTAGCAACCACAATAGGCATACAGCCCAACAAGGTATCCACATACCGCTTATACACCAAACCAAACCGAAATCCGCAAAGAGGTCTCTCTCGCTTTGACTCCTTTATTATATTATAATACATCATATTTTACAAGTCAAACCAAAAACTAGCCCCAACAAACATGTAATATCTTTGAAATGATAAATATTATTATATGAAATTTGGCAATAAAGTTTTAATTCTGAAAGAATCTAAAAAGTATCAGAATTATAATGTGTTTCACAATATTCTATAAATTTAGTAATGGCCATCATTGAAATTCTTTAAACTTGCTCTAACATTTCTTCATAATTTACAAAAATATGCAATGTTACATATTTTAACACTAGAAGCATGGAAATATCAATTTTTGACACTTTTTTTAAATTCAAAATCAATACTTTTTCATTTTTCCATCAGTGTTTATTAAAATTGTATGACTTTTAATATTTTTTAATACTTTGAATATTATACATATTTTATAAATATTGATAAAAAATAGAAATATTTTATTTCTAATTTAATTTTAAAAATTGTCGAAAATACCCTCCAGGCTTCCTGTATTACACATTCAACAAAATTTCATGAAAATTATAAAGAATTACTGTACTGCACGAAAAGCAGGAAATAACGACCATTTTCTGATTATTCTATTATATTTTCAAGTTTATTTGTCATAGAATATAACTGAACAATCATAAGATAGTAAGTCTTTTTTTTAAGATGAAGTACTGGTCTGGAAATAAAAATGTCCGAAAAGTAAATTTTACTATTGTAACCTAAAATTGATGACTTTCACAAGACGGTCAAGATAGGTAAAAATAATAATTACCAGACAACGTGTGATAATTTTTGACATAGTTAGATTTTATTCACGGTGTGTCAGACAGTATAATAAAACTAAATAATGATTTTATTAATAGAATTATTATTAAATTATTTAAAATAAATTTAATAATTTACAATGTAGATATCTTAAGGGAATTTTAGCCGTTGTGTAATATTAAAGTAAGAAGATGTATTTAGAAATGTACGTTAGATGTGTACCTAAATGTACGTTACTGTTGAAAATGTAATTCATTCAAAGTAACGTCAGTCATCATAGTTTACAATTACACATTGTATGGAAACATATCAATGCGAAATATTGCTATATGCCAATTTTCATATCATAATGTAACAGCAATATTGCATTTTTATTGGGCTACCCTAACGGAAAATGCACTTATCAAAGATATCATGTCTTCCAAATTTGGATCGATAACTGAACTCGCCATTTTCGTTGGGGTATTCATTTTATACTCAGCATTTGATAATCAATAGATCTGTGATAACACTAACATTCTTATTAATCATATATTCATACAATTTGAAATGTACATTGAAATAAGTGAGAATATTTTTTTAAATTAAGCTCGTTATTGAATTACACAAATTCAAAGAACGATTAAGTCAATTGATATATTATCACTCAGATAAATAATCATTATAATATTTGCACAATTATGTCAATTAAATATGCTTTATAAAAGAATTAAATTAATGTAAATATTTATTCTAATAACAATAAACGTAATGAAGGAAATAAATGAAATATGATTCTTGTTCTAATTCAAGAATGTAAATCTGTTAGTTGTTATTGTGGAATTCTTATTGATTTTTCGGTGTGCTATGTTAGTATCAAATGAAACGTCTTCTTTATTTCTCTCTGCGCCGTGGCCTTTTCTCTATTTTAGCCATTTGCCTCGTTTTCTACGTCACCGCGAATAATGAGATGAGATATTGGTTTTGGGTACTGGGTCTACTACACCCTTTTTCATTTGAGTTAATTAAAGTGCACTGATATGGTACTTCGAATTTGCGGTAGATTCTTGCAAATAGGTTTTACTGGATGGAAATATAGTTTGATAGGTCATTTAAATTACATTTCATATAAATAATTGTCAATTATATATGACATAGACTTTACATTTATTGCTGAAAAAATAAGATACTATAATTTTCTATTAAAAACAGAAAAAATAAAAAAAGAAAATGTGTTTAACTATTTTAAATAAAAATGCTATATAATTAATTACTCTCTATAAATTTGAATCAGTAAAATTCACTGAAAATCAATAGAAATTATATCATCGAAATTTTAGCGAAATACATATCGCTAAAAATCAGTAAATAGTTAATATATAACATATGTAATGAAAAATGTATATTCACCTACAAATTTGATCTATTTCAAACCATCCATCCAGTTGGTCGTAATTTTTTATCATAAATTTTATACAAAAAGTAAAATTCGCGCTGCACAAACTCGATATCCGGCACTACTTTATTTATTTTCGTATTCTCTGCCAATCAGATCTTCGACAGCTTAATTTTCCTTTTGACATGTACATAAGTAACATTGCTATAATTTCTGCATACTGTCGTATTATATTAATCATATTTACTTATCAGAACACATTATACATAGTTACAAGTACACCGTTATGTAGATAATGATGAAACTTAATTGTAATCTCTCATTTTTATCCCAGATAGAAAAGTATCACGATATTTGCAGCATAATAGTACGATGGAATGTACATGCATTTTTCCGATGCCAACTGTATGTACAATTTCAAACATATTTAAGCAATTATTGTGAAAATGTATGCATTAGATATTGCATAATTTTCTATCTGGGCATCAAAGCATTCTTTTTCAGTTCATTCTTTTGATTTCGTTTCTTTTTTAATAGCATATAATTTATATTCTTAAATTATAAACTTTTTCTGTAAATATTTGTGAATGTGAGTCGAGTTTGTTGCAGGTCGGTGAACAAAATTGAAATACGTGCAAACTCGCCAATCGCGAATTTGCATATCGAGGCAAAATTCTTTGGACAATATGCATACGGCTTTTAATGTAGAAACTACTCACACGCATGAAACAATTTTAACAATTTTAACAACAATCGCCTGAGAGAAAGCACTTCCGAAATGCGCACCGGAAGAAAAAACATATTCACAAGATGGCAAAAATTTAGGGCAGAATGTTCATTGAAAGCCGTAAAGTCGAAATTCCAAATTAAAATTCCAAGTTCATATTTTAATAAAGTAAAGAATCAATTTTTAATTTGATTTGATATTTTATAGTCTATTTTAAAATCTTTCTTACTTGTAAAAAACATAAATTAAGAAATAATACAAATATTTTCATAATAAATTGAACTATTATGTTACAGAATATAAATAGAACAATTAATTCGTTTGCAAATAAATAATATTTTAACTTGATTTAATAATTTTACAAAAATCTTTCTGCTGCTTCATTTTTTCAATTAATTTTTGTATGTAAACATAAATTTATAAGAATTGTATTATGTAAAATTTACAACATTAATAAAATGTTAGATTTCATCTATTAAAATATATTTATAAAATATTTAATTTGGAACACTGAACTTATGTTATAAATAATGAGCTTCTTAATGAACTTTTCACATTTAAAAACCAAAATTATTCGATTAAAAAAATTCCGTTTCTTTTGTCATTCAAAAATATTTACTGAAATAACACCGAAAACAAAATTTTGAAAAAATAAAGAAAAAGAAATAATGCAGTTTCCTTAAAAACTGAAATCAATTGGAATCCAAATCAAAGATCTCGACCTCTTTCAAAATTCAAGGTTAAGACTAAACCACCAGCGAGAATCGATTTTGCTTTCAAATGGCGGAGTTTGGTGTACGCGGTTGTCGGCTACTTTTGTTACTGCAATTTTGGCCAACGTCAAATTGAATATTTAGAACAAAGCCAACGTTTAAGAGCAACGACTTCGCATCATTCATTTCAGATAGCAACTACCGAAGAAAAAGTGCCACAGGACACTCTAGAGTTTGGTCCGTATTCGAAAGATTCGTAATGCGCACACGATTGGGGGAAAAAGTACCTTCAACCTTATCCTACTAGGCCTTCAAGCAATTTCTTCATTTATTGTCTTTCTTTATAGACATTTTTTATTTATATTTCTTTTGTCTAATTAAAAGCATTTGACAAAATTATTTAAATGGGGGAAAATAATGAAAAATTGTGCGAAGAGCCGCTATACTTAACAATTTTTTTCTCTCGACCTGGTCGGAAGACCCGCTTGGTTCCAGTTTTGCTTTTACAATATTTTTTATATATTTATATAATTTTTCCACAAAGCCAAGGGAATGACATGCCTACTGCGCACGCTGATCGACACACGTTCTATCTAGTTTTAAACGCAGCGCGTAATTCGTTGGTTTGTCTGTTTTCACTTGCTATAATATGCTTCTTCAAAGCCAAATACACAATGTTCCAAAAGGGAGCCCTCTCTGTTTTTTTAATTCGCTCAGTTTTTTATCGACTTTTCTTTAATTGTAAATCTTTTATCGCGATCTTTAAAATAATCCACGTTTTGTCGGTAATTATTTCTACTAAATAAATTATAATTATAAAACTTTTTAATATATTTTTGTATTTTTCGGATAATAAAGTTTGATCTATCGAGAATATATTTGAATTTAATTTTTTATTTTCACTTTCCGGTAATACAATGTATGCTTGCAAATCAATAGTATTACAAATTATTATTAATTCTATAATCACGCGATGTTGACGTAATAACGGTAATTGTAGGCATTTTTGTATCGATCTTGTAAAGTTCGATAAAGCCGATCGAGTGTGTTTTTGGATAAAAATTCGTGAATTATCGGCGGTGTGCACGCGCATTTTGGTACGAAAGCGCGTGATGAAGATGGATTAAAGGCGAATGGCCAATGCAATTATTTGCAGTATTTGGCGTCCGGACGAGGTTGGCCGATTACCGACAGACAAACGGCCCACGAAAGCTCCACCTCGGAAACGCCTAATGTGGCCACGCTGCCACACGCTCGTCACGCGTTCTTCCCCTCGGCTCCCAATATCCCCAAATCTGCCACCGCTACCTGGGGACCTTTTAACAAAAAACTTATGTGGAAGGTAACTAACTCACTCGCTCGCGATCATTTCAATTCGTCAGCTCTTGCTTTCACCGCATCAATTCGCTCGTTTATCATTTCGCTTAATATATTTTGTCTTCTTTCTTTTTACTGTATAAAGTAAGTAATAATAATTCGAGAAACATTGAAGAGCTTGACTTTGAAAGAATAGCAACTAAGAAAAACGAGCGAATTCGTGGCTCCTATTTACTGTTTTCTTTTTGATGCATGGACTTGTATAAATATGTATATCTAGCTTCGCGCTGACTAGTTTGCTTGGGTACGTTCTTATCTGCTTTTGATGGAAGAACTGAGCTTACTTGGGTTACTTGTATATACTTTATTTTGATTCGTCTTTCTTTTATACTTCTATTTTTTTCTCTTTCTCTATCTTTCTTTTTCGTTTTCTTCTTATATACGGTTATCTTCTTGTCTAGGTTTGCGAAGACCAAATTTAAATGAATTTACTAAGAGAGCGACAACCTAATTAAAGTGTTGCATTTATATTGTAAAACGTACCTCGTTAATGCAAAATATTTAATACATATTTATGGAACATTTTACTTTTATCGTAATATTCTGTATATTAATAATAAAAATATACAACGGTTTCACTTTGATATTCATTCAAATTTTACAAGTATATGTGCTGAACTTCAGTTCATTATATTATACATGTAATTCATTTTATTAGCTATGAATGAGGTATTCATCCACAGTTACAGATGTTACTATTATTGGAATTTATGTTTCATCTGAATGAGTGAATATGAATTTGGATTAAGAATAGAAATCATGTTAATTTCAATGTTTATAGGTTGTTGATAGAATTTACAGTAGGGTGATTGCACCAGTGAATGGACAGACACCAGTAAATAGACGATTTTTCCAAATATATGACATAAAACAAAAATATTTGAACGAATTCATTTAAATGTAATAATAGAATTATTCCTTGAAAT
>JABFPJ010002649.1:0-18745 GCA_022817425.1 Gryon sp. ZL-2020
ATTGCAATTTTTCACATAAATTTTGCCAATTTTCCCATAAATTATTGTAAAATTGTCTTTACACGTAATTCTGGGTTCATTTTTCCATTATTTATAAGAAAAGTTACTATATACTTTTCTGGGTGTATACCTATACTCTAAAAAAGGAGAGGATGCAATACATGCTTTTCACGCAATTTTCATACTGAACATTAATCTAAAAGTGTTTTAGCGCAGACATTCAATCTTTTTAAAAAAAAGTACCATTAAAAGCGCACATTAATTTTTAATGCGATATACCTGCTTTTTCCATAAATTTTGAAAAAGCATGATTTTTGACACCTTTTATTACTTATAAGTCATGGAAGGTTAAAGAGAGCCTCATCATTTGTTCAAGTTAGTTAAGGTAAATGCACCAGTTATCGGAATGTACCAATAATTCAAAATGTCGATAAAAAGAAAATAAGAAATACGTGTTTAATATTTATTACATGTCCAATAAAAGCTTATGAATTGAGAAACAATTGAGGACCATTTTCAAATTATAATAATTTAACATTTAATTACTAATCAAAAAAAGCTTTTTGACAGAAAATGTCTAATAACTGGGGCTTAACCTTTCGATGATTGGTGCATTTACCTTAACATTTAATTCACAAAATAAAATTTTAAAAACCATTTTAACTTTTGTCCTTCCCCCCACTTAAGGGGATTATGATTTTAAACTTTTATTGACTAAAATTTAATTCTAGTTTGAAAATAACTTAAAAAATGTCCACGCTAAAATTGTTTCGTGTTCATTTATGGCATGAAAAAGATTTATTGCACCCTCTCCTCTTCGAGACAGCAAATACTATTTTGCACCGTTATCCAAATTATATGATTCTTTTAAATTTTCTTTTTTAACATACTAAATATTCATATTTAGTTCATGAAATTTCCCTTTGTTTAATTTTAAAAACTAAGAAGAACATTCTTTTAAATAATAGTCATTTCCAATTAGCTATATTTTTACTTTCAATAATTATAATAATTCATAAAATATCACATTTTCAATATATTGCATATGCAATATGTTCAATGATTATTCAATGTTTTGAGTTTAAATAAACTTCGAAAACTGTGGGGTTCATCAGAAAAGTTGACTCTCTTGCATCTACTATGACCCAAGACAAAGCCATTTGCGATAAAGTGACCTGCACAATGTCGTTCATCGCACGTCAATTCGATTACCGATTTGACTTGCGAGAAACTGTCGTTCGCGACGCCACCTATCGTTAATTGGTTCAAGTTTTGGCGCCAAGATAGACTTCTCCGCGACGATGCTGCCAATTGTCAACACGTTCAGCGAAGTTGTGTTATTTTTCTTCGTTGTTAATTATTATCAGCCCTTTCTTGGGCCTTTGGAAACGTCGTCGAGGGGAGATAGGGAGAAGGAAAACGAAAAAGAAAAAGAAAGAAAAAGAATATGGGCGCGGCGTTTACGGTCGAGCTACGCCCGATAAGAACCGCTCGAATAGTCTCCGTCGACAAGGGCAGCTGGTCTGTCAACAAGTGGCGGAGCCTTCCGGTTTTAGTATTTATTAAATTCTTTAGGTCCGCCCTGGCTGCTGTAAGTCCGAAAGATAGCAAGATAAACAGAACAACAGACGAAAAAAAAATGAAAATCCAAAAAAAAAAGAAACAAAAATTATGAAAATCGAAAAAAAAAGTATAGCAAAAGAGAACAAACGAATATATAAGATGAGGTTCGAATTTTTCTCCGAGACTGAAAATATAAATGATCTTTTTCGTGATTTTGCATGTAAATTGTGTCTTTTATCGCATGGTCCATATTATTCGACGTTCCGGCATTTTAAGATACTTTCCTGCGCCTTTGGTGTTATATCAAAGGCCAACGAAAGAATGACGAAAGGGAAGACATAACAAGAGTAACAAATTGTAATAATGATGATAAAAAAGAAGCGCAGGGAAATCAAGATCGCTGTAAACAAATGAACTTTTTTTGCAAAATGGTTCACCGGGATTCGCGGATCTCCCTTGGAAATCAACTCGTAAAACCGTAATGTCTCGTTTCGTTTTTACGAGTTTCAAATCGCGCCGTACAAGTAGAAGTTACGTCGTTCATCAGTTTGATGACGAAAACACCGTTTTTTCCGTCGATGTTTCTATTTTAATCAAGTGTTTTTCAGCCGTTTGCTCATTTTTCGCCGGATCGAAAGCAATCGGGTGCGTAACAATGCAAAACAATAATTGAAACAATGCGAAATAGCAAGTAACACGCAATTGGCCATGTTGTTTACTATTGCGCATGCGTATAAATACTTTTGTGCCGTTTTTACCGATTAATTTTATTCTGTTTCTTTCTTTGACAAAAATTGTACATCGTCGTAGGTTATTGTGCTTTTATTTTAATATTATAATTATGATTATTATAATTATTATTATCATTATTATTACTGTCATTATTAATCTTATTATTACTATTATTGTATTATTGTAATTACAATTTCTGAGCGGCCATTTTGTCGTTGCCCAGCAACAGATTGTAAAGCGTATTATACCTAATAATAATTTATAATTTCGCAGCGTTTCGTAATTGCCTCCATTTTGTGCATCACGCGCGACCATTGTTACGCGTCTGACCGATGTTCTACACTTTACACAATTCGAAGCGTTTTCAGTAAATCGTGTTTATCAAAACGTAAAAAAAATCCTCCCCCCCTCAAAAAAACAAAAAAAAGGAATCTTAAAAGAATGTGAACTTTCTTATCCATTTGTACTCTGTCTATAAATTGCGTAGTACGTTCAAAGTAATTCAATGATAATTAAAGCAGTGTACCATGACATTTGCAATAACTTGCATCAGCCAGATCGAGAATGGCGGAAAATAGCGAAGAGCGGTGAAAGATGGCCAGCGGAACACCGAGGCTAGTCGCGTTAGCAAAGATAAGATTAATTGGACAAAACGAATTGAATCGACGTAAAAAAAGACGATGAAGAAGCAAACAAATCGTAGAAATAGTCAAGCAGCGATCTACCCCGCAGCTCCGCTGGCGTCTGCGTTCATTTGACATCTCGCAAATTCTCGAAGAGATAATCCAGTTCGAGGGCTGCGGCCACTCGACTTTTAATAATTATAAATATTATACATATTCATATATATACAAGTATATATATAAATATATATATACAAATATATATTCATATATATATATACATATATACAAAACACGATCATGGTGTCTCGGAAAATCTGGTCGTGAGAATCTCTCATGTCGACAATTGCGTGGTTTGTCGCGGCGAACATTCGTCCCCCCGTCCCACATTTTGCATCCATTTTCGATTTCGATGAATCGATCCCATTTAAGCTCGGAGTTATTAATCTCTCAATCGATTCGTGCTAGCCGTGATTTGTTATCTCTCTTACGTTTGTTCTTTCGTTTTTAATTGTTTCAATCCATAGACATAGTATATACTATGTCTATGTTTCAATCACACACTCTAACAAGAATAGCAACAATTCATCAGTTTCTTGTCTTTGTCATAGACTAACAACTTACTGGCCAATAATTACGTTTTAATCAGTTGTTTAACTTTGAACTTGTGGGCAAATTAGTTTATTATTACATTAAAGACAAGTGACGCAACAGCTGACAACTCTACGTTTTGAGTTATTTGATGGCCCTGAAAAGGGCCAATGTTAATAAATATAAAAAAAGCCTAAAAAGAAGACGTTAAGTAGTAACTTGTTTCTAAAATACTCCAGGTTTTCTTAGTCGAGTGGGAATTTGTTGTAAGTACGGGGGTTTTATGTTGGAACTGTTGTTTCTAACAACTTAGGATATACTTTATGGTAGGGTGGTGGTTAGTCTCTTTCGTTACTTATTTCCTGTAAAATATTCCAAGGTTAAGGAGTTCAAACATTAACTGATTGTCCTCTAATTTTAAATTTTCGTCGTTAGTAAGGAGAACCTCCCTTAATTTTCGGTGCCCGTTTTAATTTATAGAAAAGGGTCAGGTTGACCCGTTGTAATCAAAGTCACGGTCGCCAAGTTGACCGGGAAGTAGTATTTGAGTGCACCCCGGTGAAAACTGAGGCACTCAATTTCCACTCAAAGAGGTCCTCGACTACAAATTTCAGTCGCGTAGTAAGCATGAAGGCATCTTTCTTGATAGAAAACATAATTTTTGAGTGAAATATTAAACATTATTAAACATTTCTTTCCTCTATAATTTTTCATAGACCCGATTTATCTTCAAGTCAGTGATCAAATTTATATTCCTAATCTTATAATCTTTTGTCTTTAAATTAAATATCTAAAGTCAAATAATACAAGCGACATTTTTTTCAAAAACAAATGTTTACGTATTTATTATTATTTTTACACTTAAAAAGTGTTAGTTCGATTTGTAAAACTGATGGCAACCCTGTAAATCACTTGAATTGTTGCACCTCCTGTTAAAGTGATACAATTAAAAAACAGTGTTTTTTCTATTTTTTCGACTCCTGTATTGTATTCAATTTAGACGCAAACAGAACAGTGACGCTGACATTTGATACTGTAATCGCAATTGTAAAGTGTATAATAATTTATAGTTAAACGTACTCGCGACATTTGTACAAAAAATGAATTTTATTAATACGCGCCATTTCAGACGTACGTCTGTCATTTTTCGCAACCGACATTAACATAAAAAATCTGTCAAATCTTAACTCATAATCGCTGTCTTATATAATATAATTACCATTACTTGCTAGTCAGTCATTGAAAAAAAAACGAAAAATCGAAAGACGTGCGATGAAAGCCGTTAAGAAACGAATGATGAACTTAAGACGATAATAGAACATGAAAAGATATTAAAGAAATATTATTATTTATATGTAATTTATTGTTTTATATGGAGACAGGAGCTAGTGATTGTTACGTGCATCTTGTAGATATATATATTTGTATATGCTTAGCACAGTTTCCTTGTCGCTTCCTTGAGTTTTCTCGGACATATCAGGACGCCCCGAAACCTAGATCAGATAATTCTTAATTCCATGACATCCAGATTTATTAAATTGGCCGACAGACACCATGATTATTCTTTAAAACAAAGATAAAAATATAACAAAAAAGAAAGAAAAAACAAAAAAAGCAAACATGAAAAAAATAAAATAATAATTCCTCCCCTGGTTTGCACAGCCCGGGGATTTGTCGTCGTTTTCGCTGTTTTTTCTACCTCTTCTCTAGGAATCGCGTGGTTATTCGAACGGGTGAGGGAGGGGCTTTTAAAGTCGCGCCTTGCGCGGTTTAATGTTATACGAGATATAAGATAAAGTAAAATAATTAATTCAAGAGAAAAAAAGATGGAAAAATAAAAAAAAACTAACAAAAAAAGTACCTATATTATATTTATGGCAAATGGCCACTTTCGATAGCCGAACGCAGCGTGAAACACTATTGCGCTATGAAACATAATGAATTAAGTATAATGGAGAAACTCTCATATACAAAGAAGAAACAAAAAAAGCAGAAAAATAACAAAAAAATGAAAATTATGAGGAAAATAAAACAAAACTCAGCAAAACAATTGTGAAAGAAAAAAATATAATACAAAGGAATATTAAAGATAAGATATATCTCCTCTCTTCTCACTACGACAAATATATATTATAAATAAACGAAACAAAAAATTAATTAATTCTATCTCTCTTTGCTACCAAGTTGTACTTATTCTTAATTAATTTACTTGTACAAAAGAATGTGTTAAATAATAATAAATGCATAATATAATATACAAGTATAAATAATACATATATATAATATATATATACATAATATTCATTACCTATTACTATTAACATTATTGATTATAAGCGTTGTTTTTGTTACCGAATCATCTTTATTATTACCATCATTGCTCTTATTATAATAGCATAACGATTATTAATATAATTCAACTCGTCATCGTCATCACCATGTCATCTTTATCATTTAACTGCTCACAAAGGGATAATACCATATTTTTTGTTACTAAAAAACGATCAATATGAATGGAAATGTCACTTATTATAATCTTATCAAAAAAATAATCGTTGTAAATATACGATTATTATAAAATTATGAAACTTTATCCAGTTTGGTTTCAATAATCCACCATTTGATCAAAATTAATGATTGATTTATTTCATTGAATTTAAGTTTCAATTCAGTAACTGTTTAATTTTTTAATAAAATGTTATTGTTATTAAAAGAAGTAAGATTCATCCACATCGTATTATCAAATAAACTTTGTTTTCTTTTAATGTTGAGATAAATATAATCAAATAATAATGTTGATTGCCAATTTATATCTGACCATTAATTCGATAAAAATCTATTTCAAAGTCAAAGAGTAATATCAGAATTTGAAATTGTTTCAATGTTAAATCTAATTAAACTTCGTTTAAATATGATTATATATCTACTTAATTTCAATAATTATTTGAATATTTAACTAATTTCGAAATTAAATGTATTATATAATTAATTTATTAACAAAAACACCTTTAATATAATCAGTTAATTACATAACTATTATGGTTTTGGATTTTCATTGCAGTATTATTATTATTACAATTACAATTCCATTTTATACATTGTATTTCTATTTAATTGAATAAAAACAAGATGAACCATAATGTTAATTCTATTAGTTGCTTTTCGTCTTAGGAAAAATTAATTAATTACTTTCCGTCCATTTAAGCGCGAGAAAAATTATTAATTTCTTTCTTAAGATGAAAAGTATAAAACTACTAAGAAATTTATTACAAAAAGATTGATTTAACATATAAAAAGTTACATATAAAAATATTTTTCCATCGCTTTGATCAAATCTTGGATTTTGTTTACCATATATTTTTATTTAACTTTTTCTCTAAATCCTATAACAAAAGTCAAAAACACCTAAAAGTATAATAATTTTTAATATATAATAATAATATAAAATAATGAAATTTAAAAACAGTTGCTGTTGCAGAATTAAAACAAAAATATCGTGTATGATATTATCTCTTTTATTGCAAGGAGCAATTCGGAATTAAACGAAGTATAAAAATGGTGTGAATGAGTTGTAATAAGTGTGCGACACGCGTTTGAGTACAGATAATATATATGTATATATATACATATAAAAAGACATGTATATATATATATAAAATATAATGATCACTGAGCGTCGTGATTATCGTCTCAAAGCGTCTTTACAAGGACGATATGCCGGGCCGAATGCGGCGGCAAGCAGAGTTGACGATTCTTTCTATGGTTCGTTTGTACGCATCGGTGGCGTTTCATAAGTCGACAATCTGCGATGATATTAATTTTAATTCCCTCCTGCCCATCAGCAGCATCGACGATGTAACTATTTCGCTATAATCTGAGATTCATAGTACTCTCATTTTTAGCAACATTACGCTCTCACTAAACAACAAAATTTCTCTCTTTTTCTCTCTCTAAATCTCTCTTTCTCTCTTTAACTTCATCGCCCGTCGTCATCGCTGTTTTTTGTATATCTCACTTACGACACAACTATACTCATATAAATATATTCAAACACATAAGCATATACATAAAAGTATAATGAAAATGAAACATATTGAACTTATATATAGCTTATATATAACATGAATTATATTAAGTACATAATCCACGTCTCAAGTTTTGAAAGTAAAACAATTGTATGCATATATGTAACATATATGTATCATACATGTTAACATATTTAAATATGTGTATGGTTCATATATGAATGACATAAGAATCATTTTTCATTAACATATATTTTATGATCCATATTTTATGTATAAACGTATGACTTCTTGTTATTCATATATAAACTATGTATAAGAAATATATAATTCATTTTTACTATAGAGAAAATTAACATCATGCAAAGTTCAATCAATTTAAATATTAAACTTCGTTTTTTAAAACTTGTTCTAATATTTGTAACATAAAAAAACGTTGTTTATTTCTTTCATCGAACGAAGAATTATAATGATAAATATTAATAATAATGATACAAATATATAAATAATCAACATTTTTCCCGTATCATCAACTCTTCCGCGCGTTAAAGGCTGCCCGATTTCATCGAAGTTATGCCAACGTCTAATCGATCGTTCGTACGATGCTCGCAAAAAAAGAAACTTTTTTATTATCATGAACTAAATTCTGTTAGTCCTGTAACAAACTTTGACTTTCGTCTCATTTCGATAATGTCCGCCAAATCTCGATAGACGAATAGTATTGACATTTCATTTTTTTTATTTTATTCCATTTTATCTTTCATTTGTAGCGTACAATTTATAACATTTATTTTATTTAATTTCAAAAATAATATACTTAAAATTTAAAATAATTTACTTAATTTTGCAGTTAAACTTAAAGTAATCTTCAACATTATACTTTTTCCACTTTTATTTTCAATATGTAATTTTCTTTTAAATTAACAGTATCGTATAATTTCTACTTTAATTTTGTTTTATCTCACTATTAATAAAATTTACGTATTTTTTATTTCAAAATGTCATCAATTTGAAAACAAAGTAAAAGAATGCGTATAACAAAAAGTGTGACTTATTTTTGAAAAGTAAAAATGAACGAATATCCGAAGTGAAATGAAACGAAAGTAGAAGACAAAAGATGTAATAGCCGATAAACGACCTTTTGTATACGACTGACATGACACTTTTTATACCATGCAATGACGCGATCATTGTTCACGACGAACGATCGAACTAATCGATGCATCTTAAAGTCTTAAATCCAACGAACAAAGTCGTGCTTCTTGAGAACGTCAAAAGCAATCCAAGTTGAATAAAGTAATTTAAAACCATTTCCAATGCTTTTTATCTTAAATCATTGTAAATATTCGGTTTTACAGTTGATGTAATCATAGAAATTTTATATTAGTATGTAGATATACATTTCAAGAGAATTACGTTGTCGCGAAGGAAGATTAAAATAAAACCACATATTTGTATTTTCTTTCTTCTTTTCTTTTTGCATAATTTTAAAGTCTTAAATAAAAAAAATATTATCAACTTCAGTTTATAAGATGTAGACTTTTCAAACAAAGCTGAATAAAGGATTAAAATTATGTTGATATATTTTTTTTCAATATTTAAAGATTATTAAAACTGCTCGTTATCTTTCCTTCACGACGATGCGAAAAAGCAAACGACGAACCTCTTGAGCAAAGTGAAATCAATCTGCAAACCATTCAGCAATAAATCCATCGCAACTCAGTGCACAACATCAATGTTTTATATCATTTTTACTACTAGGTGCATTTCATTGTATCCATTCAACTTCAACGCGACATTTTAATTAAAAAGAAAACTATTACTATTCAGACATCTCGAAGCTACAAACTTTTTTTCCTTCTCTGTGACTTTATTTTATCATTTTCATTGAGTTGCCAACTCTCTTTCCTTGATTATTCAAAGGCAAATAAATTCGATTAACGCGAAAATAAATAACCTCATGAGAAAATTATATTTAATGTATGTCAGTTGTAAATCGAATTGTTTTTTTTTTGCATTATTTTCCTCTATTTTTTTTAATTATAAAAAATGAAAAGGTTACATTAAGTTACAAAACAGAGACATTTCATATAAAAGTAATCATATAATTAATCGAGTCGTAGTCCTTGGAATTACCAACTTAAAATAAAAATATACGTTTACTAAATAAACGTTTATACATTCATGTATTGGACATACAAAGCAGATTTTAAGCTCGCCATTCATTTAACAGGCTTCCATTATCATTTTAACTCGACAAAATTGCGACAACTTTTGTCCAGCTCGAAATATTGAGTACATTTTCAGCGAGTACAATTTTTCTCTCTACTTTTCTGAAAACAAAATTACCTAAACGAAAAAACAAGTTTTTCATAAGACAACAATTTTTCGATATGAATAAAAACGTCAAAAACGTAACCACATCAATAACTTATCAAATAACTTTTGTATTATCGCTAAGAACTTATTGAATTTCCATTAAGTAATTATATAATGTATATCATCTACAAAGTAATCATATATAAATATATATATAGCTATTACTCAATGATGCTTCGTACCTGAAATATTGTACGAACCATTGTTATGTAATCTTTGTATTATATTGTAATGTATTCATTTTATTAATGTGTATCAATGAAGTTTATAAAGATTCAAATATATAAATAACGCGCAACTTTTGCATCGATCTGCATTAGCATTATGCAAATTGCAATTACACCGTTCACTTTTTTCAAACTTGCTCTCTTAAAGTTTCTACAATCGTCCAACCTTTATGTCCTCTCTTTATTTTTGTTAACATCTTTTGATTTCTTATCAAGATTAGAACTAGTTTCTAGTGAAGCTTTTTTTAATGCATTTTCTCTCAAAACAATTTGTTTGGACATAGTTATTTCAAAAATTCAAATTTGATCACATCTGTAAACAAATCTGGTCATAGAAATATTATTGTAGATTTTGGAAGTTGTATTTTTTTATATGATTTTTTGTAAATTATTTAAAATTGTATATAAAATAAATTAGAAAGTAAATTTTTCTTTTTCGGAAATAGTTAAATGTAATTGCAATGAAACAATAAAACAGTTTTGCAAAATCAAAATATATAGCCAGATATTTTTTACAGATCTAATCATCAACTTTTATAATTCATTAACAATTAATCAAAGTTTTTCGAATTATAACTTATATAACTTGTATATTTATTAATCAAAATAATTTTATTTTATATAATAAGAAACAAAAAAAACTATTTCATACTCCAGTATAATAAGTGAATTCAACGATGAATCTGTATATATAAAGTTGAATAAAGTAAAAGAAATATATTATATAAATATTCCTCAACGATGTCGATTGACTTTTTGAAGTGTGAATGGAAAGTAAAAAAATGAAATAATAAACGAAAAACCTTTCGTGCGACTTGAGATAACTGCATTCCATTTTTTCGTGAAATATAATCATTATTTTTCGTAACATAAAAGCTACGATTACTGCAGGATCACCATCGTCATTCGCCATCAACGTCGCCCAGCATTAACATAGAAAAAAGAGAAAAACAAATTCAACCATCATTATTACCTTATTATTATGAGATATAAAATCTAAAGCAAAAAATCATACGTATGCATAAACGATTAATGAAAATATTAAAAGTGAAGAAGGTAATGAATAATATTATTATGATTATTGCGATTTTCAAATCTTACTCAAATTTCATTGTGAACGTTTATGTTGCTTTGTGATATTTGAGATATCTAAATAATAAAAAGAAATATAATATAAATATAAGTATATACATATATTTGAAAAATGATCATTTTTTGCTTGCTTCTTTTCTATATTCATGAATAGTAACTGGAATGTCACTGCTTACGAAACAGTGACACGGGATATACAAGTATTTGTTCTTATCCATATATAATATTGTTTATTGATATTGTACAATTTTGTAAATTTATTGTAAAATAAAACTATGTGTCAATAACATTGCGTTATAGGTTTATTTGTTTTAACCATTTGCTCATGCATATATTTGTTTATTATTATAATATTTTCAATAAGATTTTTAAAGAAATTTGTATTAATTCTCATTATATTTTTTATTTCGTATTTTTTAATATTTAATACACTTGAAGAAAAAAAATACAAAAGAAACAAAAAAAGAAACAACTCATTTTTTTTAATATTTTTTTTTAATTACGAGATATGGTAATGTTTCTGGCAAAGTATAAAAAAAACTTAAAATAATAACATATAATTATTTTCATGTAAACTTTGTTTAAATGATGCATCAAATTTCCGAAACAGCAGTTTAATTAACCATTTTAATTCCGAATGAGAAAATTCTGTTTAAAACACTTTTTTTAACATGAAGGTTTCTGAATGTATCAAGATTAAAAAAAAACTTTTTTATAACACGTGCATTCGGAAATTATATTTTTATCCTTAATTTAAGTGTGGGAAGATACGTTTTACAGAAATTGAACAATGATGATTAGTTACTTTTCCGCACACTTTGAGAACTGTGAGAACACTGTGGGAACTCCCAAACAATTATAACGTGGCACGCTTGTCACTCTGTTTTGGTTAAATTTCCATGTCATAAATATTCAATTTTTATGCTAAAATGGCATGAAAATCTCACGCTAATATTGCGTAGCTATGATCATGCTAGAGAATTTATGCTAAAATCACCTGAATTTATGCAAATTTAGCTTGAGAGGATTCTTCAGTAAATTTTCCTAAAATTAGTGTCAATAGTAGTACCTTTTAAAATTAAATTTTTTTTGATAATAAACAAAATAAAAGTAATCAGGCGATTCAATGATTGTGAGAAAATTATATACAAAAAAATACAAAATCTCCAATTAAAAAAAGCATCTACAAAATCTAATAATATACTAAAAGATTCAATTGAAAATGCAATACTAGCTTACTAGTGTTATTTCAAATTTATACTAAAAATAAAAAAAATACGTTTGGTTTCATTTCTTATTAATATAGCATTAATTGTTATTGAATCGTTGCCATTAAACTTTAATTTAAATTTAATTAAAGAATAGGTAATTAAATAATTTGTGTTTAAATATAGACAAAGTATTATAAATACGAATCGAATTTGGCAAAAAGAGTTCCAAATTTTAGTAGCACGGACTAGAAATGAGTACTCAAAGGCTGTGGTGTTAAAGAATGGCACGACCAGTTGTTTATGTGACACGCGTATGTTTCGTGAGATCAAGGTAAACCTCTCGATAAAATGGACTGCCAGATAATATTGCTGCTTGTTATTGCAAAGCAGTTAGAGCAAATTAAAAATAAAGACGCCAAGAAAAAAACACCGGCGATTAGCCACACTCAACCACTTCAGATCACGCAACCAACGAGAAATGTGATCAAATCTGGGCAGCCGGAAGATAAATCGAATATAGGAGTTAAGAACTGACGGAAGTTTGATTTCTTGAGCGGAAGTTAAGTCACGGGGTTATCAGAGATATTACAAGCTGTTTAGACGAAATAGACGATTACTAATGGGTCCGACGATTATCATCGTCATTTAAAAGAGCAATTTTACAGCCCTAAGTTTTCGGTACATGTCTGCATCGATGTATTAAAAAAGCTATACAAAAAGGTCATTGGTGCTATTGATATACAGCCTATGAAAAGAATGCTATTTTTTATATTAAGGAGATTCTTTCGATAACTTAAAAATGTTATTAACTTGAAAATGTGTATGTTTCTATAATTTTTCAGAATTTAATTAGTTTTATGGAAAAATTAAGCATATTTAACAAAAAAGTAATTACTATCCATCAATGTAACGTATTTAAAAAAAGAGTAATTAAAATCATTGATTAATGCAATACACTTAATGCGCAAGGTATCTAGTTCATTATTACACAAAAGTTTCCAGCAAACGTGAAAATTTTTAGCTGTATTGAGAATATTTTTGTTTAAAACGTTTTTATTACGATTTGCGAAAAATTTTAGAAATTTTTTAGATTTGATATTAATTCAATAAATTTTAAACAGTTTCAAATTATTTCTAAAAATGTCTAATTATTTTTATAATTTCTATAAATTTCTTTATTCATTACGAGACATTTTCAATAATTTTCAATAAGTTTTAGTATTGAAAGATGGTATTAAAGTTTTTAAAGTATATTAAAACATTTATAAACTTATAAAGAAATATTGAAACTTTTTACAATTTATTAAGTAAAAATTTAGTTTAAAAATATTCTATATTTTTACACAAATCATAATTGAAACTTTTTAAACATAAATAATCTTAATAAGGTTCAACAATTTCACATTTGCTGCGTTGTAGGAAGTTGTAGGAAATCAAAGAACGCGCGGATTATGAAAACCCGGCGAATGCCATACTGTTTTTAATAGCGCGTGCGCTTATATCATATGACAGCACAATTGTGGCGCGTTTTACGTTATGAAAATTGTCGGGATTTAATATACAAATTTGATAAATTTTTTCGAAAAAAAAAACAAAAAGTATAAACACAACATTAAAATAAATTGTAGTTAATTATTTTATTAGTTAAGTAAATATTTTTATAAGTAATTTTATTTATTAGTAATTTCACTGTAATGCAATTTTTTCGCTCTTTTTTATCTAATTTTATATGTTGCAACGAGTAATTAAACTAAAACTACTTTTTTAACAAGTGGCGATCAAAATACAAGTTATATCGCCAGACTTACAAAGACTATTTATTTAATGACCATTGATATATAACTAATAACTAATTATCAATATTTATCTAAAAATTAATTTAAATAATGACACCATATATATATTTTATACGTAGTATGTAAATGTATCTAAATTAAATACTGCATTGTTATTTATCATAAATGAAATATTATTCAATAAAAACTACTGACACAATTATCTGTGCATTATCATCTAAATCGCTCGAAAGCCTCTCTCAATAACATACATTTTTAAAACATCTGCGTAGAAAGTACATAATGTCTCGATAATTACTTCTTCCAATATTTATAATTATTTTTAATAAATATTGAATATTTTCATCAATTTACAAAAAAATACTTAATAAAATATAACAAAAATTACAACAACAAATTAAAATAAAATTTACTATAATTGATAAAAAAATAAACAAATTAAATTTAATAATAACAATTACAAAATGACAAATTAATAATGAATGAATTATTTAAATGATTGAAAAAACTAAGTAGTATTTACTGTCCTCCCCCCCCCCTCACTACCGCGTTTCATCTTTGATGTTTAATACATATAGGTTCTCGACAAATCAGTCGAAAGCAAACTCGCGAGTGGGAAGCACGCGTACTAAAGCGTTCTTCGAATTGACAACAATTTTTCGTGCAAATATTAAAACGACTGGGACAAAATAACAACAAAGCGGTCTTCCCGTGTCCTCCGCCACCCCCTCCCTCGATCCCGAAATTTATCCCCACAGTCCCGAAAACTTGTCATTTTCTCCCAAGAGCGCACTAAGCAAATAAAAAAAATCTTTGCAATAATCATTACATCTTACAATCATCACGATTGGTCAAAAAAAAAAAAAGAAAAACCAACAAACGATGAATTACGACATTTGATCGACTGTCCTTGTCAAATAAATTACGCTACTTGTCATTAAAATGCCCGCAAAATTGAGCAAGTTTGCGGTATCTGCAACCTGCAAGGAATATGTGCATCCTTGGACGGACTCGTGCATAAGTAGCACAGCTGGTCTCGGTCTGCATGCTATCCAGGAATGCCTCAAATTATACTCCACATTATATATTGTAAGTTCAAATAACATTATTCCCAATTTAAATATTATTATTATTGATCACTCACTCATTAATTTAATTATATAAACAAATGTGCATTTTATAGACTTATTTATTTCATTATTATCTTTATCACTTTTTATCACAAATGATACTTTTAATATCAAATTGAGTTTTTAAATTGGCAAAAAAATAAGATATTGCTTTTATAATGTATAGCTCTTTAAATTAAAAAATAGTGATATGCATAACTTGAATATTCTTAATGTAAAGTTATTAACATACTTTGGCTATTATTTTTTATTGAAATGGAATTTCGTATGAGTAATATGACGTTTGATTCAGTATTATTAATTTTTTTTCTCGCATTATTATTACTATTAATAAAAAGTATAATTTTGTAGGTTAGGTGCAACGATCAGATTCTTCTATCTTTGTTTATCTGTCATGATGGTCACGATAATTAATAGCAGATTACTTTTCTTAAAAATATGCTTAAAGTATTTTTTAATTTATGAATAATTAAAAAAAAATATTTTATTATCAGTATAATGATGAAATAAATATTTATAAAACTTTTATCTAATAATTATGATTATTATATAATTATTAATTAAATAAAAATATAATTGCAAGATTAAAAATGTATAATTAATTAGTATTTTTCTTTAAAGCTTAGTTTATTAATGAGAAGAAAAGTTCCATCGAAAGATGAACTTAAGAAAACATTCTTGAGTATCATTCAATCGACTGTCTTTTTATCTTGGAGCAGTTTTACTTATGCAATGTTTCTCTGCAGTTTAAGGTACATCAATCAAATTACGAAATACCATTCCTTTCCTTTAATAAAAAAGAAAATTAAAAAACATGCAATGTTACAAAATTATGTTTTTTTTCTTTATTACAGAAGATTGTTTGGCAACTTCAACATCCTTACGGCATCATTTATTCCATCTTTTTTATCTAGTTTAACAGCAATTGTTTTGGAAAGACCTTCCAGAAGAACGCTGCTTTGTTTATATGTTTCAAATATTGTAAGTCATCGATTTAAAGTAATGTATTTACTTTTTTAACTTCATGCAAATGATAAATCTGAAAACAATGTTGAATTCTTAAAACATGAATTAATAAATTTTTATTATCAAACTTTATAAATAAGAAATTATATGATTTATATAAATGAATGCTTGCTGTTTTATAGCGAATATGAATGTTATAATGTTTTATAACGAATAAACTACAAATATTAGATGTACGTTGAAATGGATTAATATACAATTTCATATAAGAAGTAGTAGACTCAATATTAATGTAATTTTATTAAATATTAATCTAATTTCAGGCAACTGAAACTGTTTTTAGGATGGGAGTATGGCGAGGTTACTTGTCGCCAATTCCTAAAGCTGAAATCTATATTTTTGCAGCTAGTATGGCTACGTTGTTATACTTATTTCGGAGCAAAGATAATAACAAAGATTCTATTTTTGGAATATTTAGGTAATAATTTATTTATATATATAAATTTTATAAATTAAAAAAAAATTTATATAAATTATTTAAATATATAATTATTTATATATTCACATAGTAAAAAAGTCTTAATTAATTAGTAAAAACAATGTTGCTTCAACTAGAACATTCAATTAATGATAAAAATTATCAACCTTTTTAGTTAAGTGATTCACTGTTGTGCAAGTTTCTTGTCTATCGTTAAAAGTACTCTAATTAGGTCAAATTGTATTATAAACGTTCAACATTATAAGGAAAAATAAAGGTAAATGGAAATAATCATTTTTTTACAGATTCGTTCTTGGCAAATATGAAGAAGCGAAATATTTGAAAAGACTGAAAACGCCGACTTCAAATATTTGGAGTCAAGCTGAATCATGTGAAGAACACGAAGCCGATTGTGATTGTATTAGAAATCCAAGTAATAACAGTAAGAAAGGAAATTACAATATTATTCAAAGGTCATTAATTATATACAAAAAAATTATCGATAGACTCAAAGCTCAGACAAAGATAAGCAGACATGCTTTGTGTCCTCATCCTAATAGTTGTTTAGATTATATTTTCCGGGTAAGAAATGCTTAGTTCAGTTTCTATAAATGATGAAACAAAATAAAAGATGACAAAAACAATGAATCAAGCTAAAAAATTAAATTATTTTACAGAGCAGTGGACAATTATTTGGTTGTGGTGTGGCAGTGCAATTAATTTTAAAATCACTCTTTCAAGTCAAACGAGTTATTAAGAGGCCAAAGCTTTTGCGTAGTATTATATTTAGAAAAGATAATTTAAAATTAGGATTATTTCTTGGAGGTTTTGCCGGTTTATATAAAGTATGTATTCAGTTTAAATCAATAATATATTTAGAATAATGCAAATAATAATAATGTACATATTTTTTAATAATGCATAATTAAATAATTTATTAAAATAATGTTATGATATATATTTTAACTATAACAATTCACAATATAGTTTGAATAATATATTTTTTTGTTTTTATTGCAGTTGTTATCATGTGCATTAAGGAGAGTCTTTGACGATGACTCGCCATGTTTTGCCATTCCGGCGGGTTTTTTAGCAAGCGCGGCATTCATGTTCTATCCTAACAACACAATTGCACTGACAGTTATGTGGAAGGCATTACATGTATGTAATATATATTATATAATATATGTAATTAGATAAAAAAAGTTTAAAAAATAATAATTTTGTGTACATAAAATAGATTAAAATAAATTATTCTATATAATGACCTATATTCTTTAACTTATATAATATATAATATATATTTAAATTACATGTATTTTATTGTAATTTTTAATAATACGAAAATAATTTTTAGCTTTTATGGAACAACGGCGTAGATAATAAAAAAGTACCTGAAATCAAATGGTTTGTTATATTTTTGTACTGCTTCAGTACTGCGATTTTGTTTCACGCCGCAATTCTTGAACCACAGAATTTAAGAGTATCTTATTGGAAATTTTTAGTTAATCTATCTGGTGGAAGGTAAATATCAGAATCATGATAATCCAAAAATGTGTACTATTATTAAATTACAAATTATAACTTATTAAATATCTGTTACAGGTTTATTAATTAATTAATTATTTTTTTGAATTTTCAGAGTTGCAGCAATGGCACGAAAACCACTTGATGGATTTGGATTAAACTCAAGTGCTTCTTTACAACAAGTGCTTCGTGCAACGAACACAACTGACCAATACAAATATTCATTTTAGTGAAATATGACCAAGGTTATTGGGCTCTCTTCTGTATTTTGTTATTTTTTAAACAATTACGTTGACTTGTGCCAATATATAAAGTACTTTAATGATATTAATGTAATATTTTATTCAAAATTCAAGTAGATTTGTTTTAGTTCTGTTATTTATTTCTAAATATATATACATATTG
>JABFPJ010002650.1:0-18743 GCA_022817425.1 Gryon sp. ZL-2020
ACTATACTGTACATTAACGCTGACATAAAAATAGTTTGCTTACATTTTTATAAGCACTGTTTACTTTCAAATTAATAGAATTATAGAAAAATTTGTCATACAGTATAGTAAAAATTGCTATTCCGTATCACAAATTTTTCTATAATTCTAGTATTTTGAAAGTAAACAGATTTGTAATAATGTAAACAAAATATTTCTATGACAGCGCTGCTGTACAGTATAGTAATTTTTAATGTAATTTTATTTTGCGTGTACATTGCTTCTTACGTAAAAGGGTACATTTCAAATTTTTTATATATAAGGATACATTTCCTATATTTTGTAAAAGAGATGTATTCTTTTGTACAAAAAAATTGACATGTAACCTTTTACGTAAGAAACGTCTATAAATATACATGATATATAATATTCTGTTTAAAGAAATGTCTTTATTTTTTACGTATCTATGATATATTTATGAATATTTTTGCATTACTATGCACTATAAAAGCAAGTGTTTCACTTTTGAAACACACATAAGTGTGTTTGAAATCTTAAAATTGTTTATTTTCTTGATTACATCATTTAAATCAGAAATTATATTTAAAGTAGGATATTTTAAATATCAATATTATAATTATATATATTAATATTTAAATATTAATATATATAATTAATTTTAAATAGGATAAACTTGTCTTATAACGTTATCAAAACAAAAAATTAAAAATGCTTATAAAACCAACGAGCATAAGAGAGACACAAGCGTTATTACATACATTTACCCTGTCTAAATGAAAAAAAAAATCAAAGGCATTGTTTCTTGTTTTATAAAAAAATAGATTACAAAATCATATTTTTGCATATATATACAAAAACGTGTAAAAAGTAACTATATAAATTAAAACAATTATAATAAACTATAATAACAATATACAGTACAGTTTAAAAAAAATAATAATTAAATAACTATATTCAATTTACTGACTTTCCTCATAAGACTAATGTAAGTTCTGAAAAAAATCAAGAACCTTAATTTTTTTTCGCAAAATTTATGGATATAAGTAATTAAGTTGTTGGATACTATGGATGTAAGTATATAAGTAATTAATAAGTATTATAACTTATTAATTACAGCATTATACAAATTTTTAAGAGATTTGCATTTTTTAAGATATCAAAACTAATCTCCTTAATTAATATTTAGATTTTATTCGTATTAATTCTTAAATTATTTTAATTGATTATTTATAAAATCATAATTTTTATGTTTGCTATTGTAGGTGGGGGATGGGTCAGAAATTCTAATTATTGATCACATGAGCACTCCAAAAACTAGTGTTTCAATTTTTGAAACATGCGCAATTATGAAAAGATAGGTGAAAATGTGGAAACATTTCTAAACGTTTTAAAAGCTACTACAAAATATTTCAAAACGAAACACTTACTTTTTACAGTGAAGGATTTAAAAAAAAAAAAAAAATTTTTAAGTTACATTATTAAAGGACAACTACAGATGTGATCGGAACCAAGTTCCTCCTACTTGCATATAATTAAGTTACCGCTAATTTATATTTAATTTAAAAAATTATATTCTTTTAAATTTAAATACAAATATCATACAAAATACAACCTACATACAAATGATTAAAAGCAGTTTTCAAAAACTAAGCGCCCGCAGGGCGCAATCATTTATATCCAGTTGTGTAAAACATAAAAATAAAAAAAAAGTTCGATTTTTAATTCTGAGTCACAAATATATATAGCACCTATTATATAACGCATTAAAACACAAAAGTTAAATTGAAATGATATATTTAATTTATTTTCTAAAAAAAGCATCTGTTTGCTATGTTCGAGAGACAATCTTGTATTAACTCAGAGTAGCACTGGCATTCATTTCAAACTTAAGTTTAATGATCTTCTCGACATGTATTGTACAAAGACATGTCAGTGACATACTTAAGACAGACAATGTTAAAACTATGCGAATGATACAAAAGCATTTCAATGCAGACAACTACTAAGTTCTTATTCGAAGATGTAACAATACGAAACTGAGAAGTCGCTTTCGTATTTAATTGGTTCTACTTAGAGAAAGTATCGCACAAGATCAGTGAAATTTGAATCAATTTGTTTATTTTACAATACGACAATGCAGAGCTTTAACTTATACTATTTATAACTCAATTTTATTTATATATATATATATATATATATATATATTCTTATATTCTTTTTACTGTCAATAATTTTCCTACAAATAAAAATACGACACTTTTTTAAAAATTGAGAGCATGTTTTGGACTAATTTCACGTGTTTTACATCAAGAAGTTCGGTAGATACTTCTGTCGGTAAGAGTACGCAGTTTAATGTACGAATCTCAGAGTATACCGACCTTCTATTTACAAAAATCAGAATGTTTTGACATATAACCTCAAAATAATATTGCTTATTTATATATATTTCTTTATATATATTTGATATATTTGACACACAAATCTTGCTCATACATTTCTGATGCATACAATTACATTTTTTCCCACTTATACACGTTATTTACGTTGTTTTTAAGAATGTCAATGTTTGCTTCACTATAAATGGTCTAATTCTTGTTCTTTTCCCGATCCCCAAACAAACGAGTGTGGTTTTCGCAAAACTGACGGTAGGCGGCGTGATCATCTCTCCGGTTGACTGAAATAAATTGTGGTTTTCGCGAACCTACCTTGAGATGGCAGGACTTTTTCTAATCTAATTATTGTTTTTTCTTTTCCCGATTCCGAAACGGTTAAGTTTGTATGGTTTTTGCAAAACGGACGGTAGGCGGCGTGATAATCTCCATTTGAACGAAATAGATTTGTGGCTTCGGCGAACTTGCATTTATATATATAATATAACAAAAAACACTGATATCCCCATAAAACAATGTTGCATTGTTAAATGAAGCGGTAAGAGTTACGCAGAATTCAATAATGACAATAATAAATGATATCAATACAGACATTTCAAAGAAAACAAATGACAAAAATCCAAAATAACAAGAATCTTGCCGGCACATGAATGTAAATATAAATTATTGTGCCGGCAAGATTTTTGTTATTTTGGATTTTTGTCATTTGTTTTCATTGAAATGTCTTACCTGCATTGATATCATTTATTTTTGTCATTTTGTGGGGGAATTTTGTGAGGGAATTAACTTACTTAAAAAATGAATACCGCTGATTTAACAAAATTATTTTTTATCCGAGTAGTTACTCAAAAAGTGTAAACTTTATAATCTAACTGTACCGTTTCAATGAAAATTTCTTGTTTATGAATAATAAATGCAGCGGTAAAATGTGAAATTCCAAACGAACGACTGAACCGCATCTCATTCATCGTATAAGTCAGTTCGTATTTTGCCACAAAATGTCATGACTATTTTATCTACGTTCAACCTTAGATTACATTAATATTTGTGAGACCGCTGTTACGCGTTTTCGTGAACGTGGCGAATTTTCATTAATGTCACAAAGTGCAACTGCATTTAACGCACGCGATAAAAATGAGTTTTATTAGTCACAACAGGATCCACGTTCTCGAATCTTGCATTCGAGATATTACAGCAAAATACAACGATGCTAAAAACCAGGTTACATTTATTGCGCGTGTTTTATTGAGACGCTTCTTTTTGCGAGGCACATGGGCTTTATTGTGAATCAAATGTATATTGCATGTTTTACATTTTGATAACGTAGCATTTGTGATATCAGGAATTATTGTTTTTTGTTGTACTTGGCTGAAAAAAATACAAGACTATAATTAAAATAACAAGATGGAATTAAATTTTTACGAGCTAAGTTTTAGTGTGTTTGTTTATGACAACTAAAGATTCAATTTTTTAATGAATACTTTAATATTTAATAGTTTTTTGATAACCCGTACTGAACAAATATATATCAAGATGTATGTCAAAATAAATAACTTTTTGCCTCTAAAATATATTTCAAATTCATTTTTGCATATTTTGCAATTATATTTGTTTATTAATATTTATTTATATATTAAATACTTTTTGCTGAAAATATTCACATATTCACGTATATTTTTGCACGTATTTCGAAATATATTTTCTTTCGTTAGGGAATGATAAAAGACAAATTAAAATAAAAATAAACTTTTAATTAATAAGAATAAGTTTTTTTATTTCCTTACTTCTATAATTAAATAATGATTTCAGATTGATATTTTATGTTTCTTTTTCAGAGCTTGTAAAAATGTCTATATTGATAACAAAACGCTCTTCTTGGGTATTAAATAAATTATTAAATATATTCTCAATACCTGCACACGAAAGCAAGGTTATATGTATAATTATAATGTAATAACATATTAAAATAATTGAATTGCTTAAATTTTGCATGCAAGACATTATATGGATATAGAAATGGAAATGAACAAAAACGAGGAGACATGTTTCTATTCAATTACGTAATTTAATAAATTAATACGCAAGCTTTTTGCTTATAAGTTCGTAATTAAATTAAATAAATTAAAAAATACAAATTAAAGTAATCCACTTCAAAGAAAAACGTATCATGTTTTATGATTAGTTATTATTCTTTGTATATTATATAAATATGAATTTATATAAAAAAAGCATGAAAATCTTGTTATATTTTTTAAATTTTCTGGCAAACAAATAAACATATAAATTTAAGAAGACGTTATTTTTATAGAATGTTGGCGATAAAAATGAAAGCAATTATTTATTTATTATAAAAGTCATTTCAGAGGTGAGATAAGTAATAAAATAAATTCTTTTTTGACACTATAGAACGCCAAAATCATACAACATAAAGCGTTCCACATAAACGGAAACGCATCTAACCAAAAGTATCTCAACTATAGTGCAGACTTATCCCATATCTGGTCATCCGCTATTAAACACATTTCCGGTTGCTTCGGCGCCAAAATAGATTTATGTATTCGGGATCCCGACACAGTTATTCTATACACGTATGAGCTTTTCAAGTCGCACCTTTTTATGGCTTTTTGTGACACGACTCCTGCCGTTAAAGTGTGGTTATTTTGTAATAAAAAAACGCATGTTTCATGTGTACGTGATCGGAAAGAATTATGACAAAATAAGCCGCGTTATATCAAAACTGTTTCATCTACCTATGAATAAGAGAAACAAACTGAAACAATAATGAATATTCATTAACGATCATTAGAAATAAAATCATCATTATTTATAAAAAAAATTTATTTTAACCCGTCAATACATTCGCGGATCTACTGAACCCCGCAACTTTTGTCAATCGTTTCTTTTTAACAAAAATTATTAGTTTCATTAATAACAATTAATAAAAAATTTTAATCAACTTATAGTCATGATAATCAAATTTCTCAGACTTAAATAGATCGATATGATTATCTTTATATTTAAAGAATAAAAAACGTGTACAGGGTCTACTGGACCCCTAAATATATATTATGGAGGTTTTGGGAAAACGTACTTTAAGGGTTAATATGATTTATTACTGTAAATATAAAATATACTAGAATTTACGTTATAACCATTAATCATTATTGATAATATTGACAATCTAATTTATATGTTATATAGAAAAGTGTGAAAAGATATGTGGTTTTTATACTTTTTACTCTTTTCAACAATTTGAACAAAAATATTTATTCGTATTTTTGGAGTATTATCATATAAATACGTAAATTCAATAATTTATCTAGGCAGTGTACATAGAGCTAATCGCATTACGCGACAAGAATCCTTTTTAGCCTGTAGCATGGATCTTGCATATTCTTGCATATTCTTGCACTCAGTTATCTCCCACCAGGTTCATCTGCACACTCTCTTCCTTTGCAACGGTTATAAGTAATAACGATAATTTCGTAATCCAATGCTAGACGGCAACTTCAACATAGAAGATAACACGACGTATAAGAGCGGTAAGATAACACCGCTTCTTGCACCTAAGGACAAATTCCAATTTCACATTGGTACTTGGCTGAGATCAGCGATTCAATTTCCCTTTATCGTTATAATATTGGAATCAATTCATTCGATGAAAAGTATGTATTAAGCTATCAAATGAATTCTCAATCAACCTCCTCCGTTAATAATGACATAACAAAATTAAATGGGTAGTTAATTATTTATTCATTTCTGTTATCAATTACGATTATTAAATATTTTATTTTATGTTTCAGGACACTGGCAAACGTATGATAGTCGATATTACGTAACTTAAAAATTGGTAAGTCTTGCACACTTTTTATATAATTTCTTAAGGAGTTTCTAAGCTTATTAGCATTGAAAAAAATTGCTTTTTAATAAACAGATGTAACATCTATAAAAGTAGATATTCGAAAATAAAAAACGATCAGTAACATTTAGGGTAACGAGAACAGTTCAGAATATTAACAGTTACGTTAATCCAAAATGACTTCCAAATGTCTATCCACTCTATACTAAACATAAATCTTTTGTTGGCAAATCCTCAACGCAGAATATTATTACTAGGTCAATGTCTTAGAACTTCGAAATTACAGAAAAATGTGGTATAAGACATTGTAAAGCAATAACAATTCTTTCGTTCTGAAAAAAGCGATGTTCAAGTGACCTCAATAATTGATCAATATAAAGAAAAAAAGTGGATTTTCTAGACAATTTTTACACGAAAAAAATATAGTTTCGATGATTGCAATAAGTATATTTGGCTTTGCGAAAGTTCAAAATTTATATTGCATCGGTTTTCTATAAACCTTAATAAAACCTGTTATTAGGCATTAATTACTGTTTCTTGTTTTACATTTCTATTGAAAAAAAAACTGATGAAAATTTTGTTTAATCTAAATTTAAAATCTTATATTTCCTGAAAAAATGAAATAACACAAAATGTAAAGTGATACTAACAGTTAAAAAGTAAATAAACTTTATTTACTTTTCGTTGATAAACTAAAATATAAATAAAAATAAACTATTTTGCCAATTACTGCGCAGCATGATGAGAATACAGATCACATATTTTTTTCTGTTCTATTTCGAGAAATTGTGTTTGATTTATTTTCTTCAATACATGGAAACATATTAAAATTTCCACCTCTATCTTACCTTTTGTGGTGTACATAATTCCGTTCCAGTTGTTTATTACTGTTTCTTCAATAAACATTTTACTATAATAATAATACTATTTTTGCTCTTTTGTATGAAAATTTTATGTAACTACATGTGATCAATGTCAGACTTATTACTGCAAAGTATCATACTTACTTGAAAGCTATAAAAATTTGTACTACAAATCTGCAAATTTTTGTGTTAAACTGTTCCAACTTTGGTAACGGTGTTCATAAATTTAATTCAATAACATGAGCTCCCGACAAAATTCGGTTCGTAAATTATGGTTCTCATACATTCATAATTTGCAAAACTTTTGTCCAGTCGTGAACTTTTGCGTCGGACTTATGACAAATAGAAATGAAAATACTCTCGCGTATATCTGATTATCGAGGATCGTCCGCGTATTTTTCGGCATCTGTTTCCACGGTGTCGTACATTGCTGAACAAGATTAACACAATGCATAAAAATGACTTCTTACAAAATGCAAATAACGAGTGTGATTTTGCGATTAGGAAACTTTTGCTGGTACACCACGAACTTTTCAATCGTTCTTGGTAATAGAATGGACAACGCGCGACTCTGTCTGCAAATTGAACGTGACAGACTCATAAAGCACGTTGACAAATTACTGAAGTTAACTGTCCCAGTCGCACTCACCAAACCAAACTCAATGGCTCCGAATAATTTGAAAAGTCGTGTAGCGGCCGAACGTGAGCAAAATTAAAGGCAAAATCATGGCCAAAGTTCACATTATTTAACCTTTAAACAAATTACAGTGCAGGGGGGGGGGGGGCGGGAAGTCACGAATAAATGTTGATTATTTTCGTCGTATGTTCAACAACCATTCATTCAAAAATTAAAAAAAAAACACAAATTGTTTTCTAATTTATAAAGTATAATAAAACTATTTTGGATAAAAGATAAAATATTGTTAATCAAAAAAGATTTTATTCTTAGAAGATAAGACATTTCTATTTAACTACTAAGAGAAACAATTTATTAGATAAAAAACTTCGACAATTTTCGATTAAAATGTCGGTTTAAAAAATAGGGTTGATTTTGTATGACAAATGCATCGCACATTACACGTTCATTTTTTGTACTTACATCCCACTGCAAGACAAAAGTAATTTTCGCGATAAAAATGATTGCACTATCCGCCAAAGTGATAAACGATCGTTTTCGTAACAAAACATAAATCATTTGAGAATCTTTGGTGTATTATATACTTCGAAGTATTGATAACAGCATATATGAAGAGTACTTATGTATTTTTCAGCCAAAATACATAAATGATCATATTTTACTTATCTCAGAGTCTTAAAATAATGGTTCAAAAATAAATTCTTATATTTAAACACTGCCGTAAATAATATTATCTTTTTATATAGCTTAATTAAATAGCGTATTTCAGCGCATAAAAAATAAATAAAGCAATTGTTTACGCTGATTTGATGCAAAACCGTAGTCTCATAAACTTACTCATTTTCATTCGGTAATAAATTGAAACAAAAGAGAGGTCTTTTGCGCGAATAATTTTGACAGTGAAATAATAAAACTTCATTTCGGAAAGTACAGACTCGTGTATTTGCTCAAAGAAAAACCATTCAACGATTTTTACAATTTCGTCATTTATGAAAGAACCTATTCAAATGGTTTCACCTTCTTCAGTGTAAGCTGGCCTATTTACTAACTTTTCCTGAACAAACACTAACAATGTATTGCCGACGTTTTCCTTTAACAAACAATAGAAATTATTAAATTGTAACTGCACCACTGATGCAGCGTTGAGTTTAGAAAGCAAGGGACGATTAAATCCACAAAGCTAGGACCTTAATAGAACATCAATTATGCTAGCATAAATGTATAAATTCACTGTATTAATATACAATGATCATCATGACTACACACTTAATAAAAGTGTTATACAAATTACTGTATTAATATGGTATAATAAACACTTTTATGCTACATTATAGTTTTTATTGAATCACATCATACGAATTAATCTATTCTGTAAAATTTTTTGCTATAACATGTTATAATTTTTACAGCAAAATGTCGAGCTGTTCGCAGATTCATAAAAGATTTATTAGAAGTAACAATAACTTTTATTAGACTTTTATTTATCGTTTATTTTTAATTAAATATCACTGCTTTTGATAAACACAATAATGTACATATTTCTACAATAAATGAGTTTATATTAAAAAAATAAAAGATGAGGAAAATTTATGCCTCGATTAAATCGAATAACACGTGAATTCGGCACGGTATTTATGTTCGAATTCGAAACTTTTTTTATCAACAATTTTATCGCATTAATACTTGGCTGTCTGCCCGAGCAAGATGATTTTCGCATTTCGCTTACTCGCCTTTCCACCTTTGTTTTGTCGCTTCACATTATTTCTTTTACTTCTACGAATATTTTTGTCTGAAATTATATTCTTTTTTTTCGTTTCTTTCTTGCTTTATTTCTTTCTGTGTATGTTTTTTTTTAATTTTTGTTTGCACCGCGGCACGAAGAAAGCATTTCCACAATGAATGCTGAGTAAAACACGCTTTTCATATTTTCATATTAAAATCTCTTCAGCATTCTTGAAAGTTCGCAGTGACATTTCGAAACAGATAATCCGGATACTTTGTGAATTTAAACCGTGTCGCTTTAATTAAGGGTCAGAATCTTCGCGCACTTGGTCTTTTTAGTTTTTATAAAGCAGAAATGATGTCTCCACAAATTTATGTTAATTTATTTGCTTTCAAAAAATAATATTTCTTGAAATTAATGTGCGAGAAATTTTGTGTAATATATTTTTTCCACTCTTTTTTTTTACGAAGTTTAATAAAGTAAGATATTTCAGCTACTTTTTACAGTTGAAAAACAAGTGTTTTCATATAATTTTCTTTCGCAATAAAAACACACTCAGTTGAATAACTGGGGTACATTAACAAATTTATTGCCGACATTTATTTTGTTTAATTTTAAAAGCTGAGTTCAACAAATAGATTTAATTGAGTTACAATAATTACATGTATTCATTTTGTTACCATTAAAATGACTACTATAATGTATACAAATAAATTTATATTAAATTATTCAAATAAACTGAATTTTTGTAATTAATTTAATTTAGTTTTAATTAACATATAAATATTAAATAAGTCCAATTGGCATGCTTGATATTAAAAATGAAGTAATTACAATTAATTTAAAATAAATCATTTAATTGTATAATGCATTATTCGCATTGTTTGTAGAGCAAATACAATTTGTACTATAAATATACATTATTCTATATTTACAATGAATTTTGAGTGAGTACATTTATGAATCATTTATTCATAGATTCAATGTAACAATATTAAATTATGAAACAAAATTATTATTGTTAATGCAGAATTTTGTCCTCATGTTTTCATTTCATACATATTTTTAAGTTAATTTAAACTTTCAGGGACGAGGAGAGTACATAATATGTGTAACTATATATTATAAATAAAAATATAAATTTGTTTTAGAATGAATGCAAAACTTGTTGAACATTGTACTATTAAATGTTCCATTTTTTGACAAGTATCAATTTTAAAAAGTACTATGATATTATAGATATGTTCCACTTTGTACATATTTTGATCTATTCTATTTTGCTAAAGTGTTATCACGTTCGTAGAAGTTTCCTGAAACAATCTTTCGTCTTTTATGCTTTTCATCCCGTAGATACAAATGCATTTCTTTTGTAGTATGATAAAAATATTGAACTTCCGGAATCGAATAATTCAATTATACTTTATGCTTTCTAACAAAAAAAAAACATAACGATTATTAAAAATTAGAATTGATATATAGTAATTATAATTATAATACAGTTAATGTTAAAATTATTCAAATTTAAATTTATTTTAATTGCATAAAATTTTTGTATTAAATTTTAATAATAAAAATCGATTGTAATAATACTGAATGGAAAATAAAATATTTACTCTTTCTTCTCGATTAATCAGATATTAAAACGCGATATTTTCAATTAGAATCGCTAAAATATGAAAGTCGCTATCAATTTCTAAGTAATTAAAATTCATAAAATTTATCGCTTGCACTCATCCTTATTCGAAACCGTCGTTATCGCCCCCAGGAAACGAGCTTTCGTCGTAGATGGATTCCAGTAATCTCCCGAGACCGGGAGTATCATGAAAAATTCCAACGCGTAAGGAGTATCGGAAAATACTGAGCGCCACCCGGGAATATCGCGCATTCTGTGTGACAAATCTCGAAGAAAAGCCGGAAATGCCAACCGACATGTATGCACAAAATGTCATTATCGTTCCGAATGATCAAAACGGATTTCGTAAAAGAACGTTTTTCTTTCGATATTCAAGATTACACTATTTTTAACGACACCTTTCGTTTGTATTTCAAATCATTGATTTAAGAAATACTATTTATGCTAATAATCTTGTTTATCTTATTTACATGTTTGATTTTTTTTCTTGTTTAAAAATCTGGAAAGATTTTAACACAGTTTTTTTATTGTAATTGTATTCTTAGGGTACTCAAAATGTTGTCCTGAAAAATGTGCATATTTTTATATGTGTTTACGTAATTAGAAAACTTCCTTTATTGTAGTCAATGAATTAACAAAATCTTCGATATCAATTGATTTTTATTAACGACAAACCTGAGTGTAGCAATCATTCACGGCCATTGAGAACTGTCAACTGTAATTAAGGTTTTGCCTGTGATATGTCTTCTTTAATCAAGACCACCTCAGTCTTCGTGCGGCAGAGTGCACTGATTAATTGAATTTCTCGTACGAGAAATGTAGACTACACGCTGCAGTTTACTAATTATGAAGACAAGAATTTATGTGTAGTGCACCGCGTGATGAGAATTTTTACATTATTGACTTCGAATTATCAATTTTCCGGTCAACCACGAAATTAGTTTTTCCATCGATTCAGCCGAAATATGATTAAAGAATGATTTTTTTTACAAATTTAAACCATTTTTGATGTTGTAATATTATAATAAAAATATACTCCAAAAATAACGCGACTTTCTGTCAAATAAAAACAGTTTTTTTTGTTTGCAATCTTGAAAGATACTATCTTCACATGTTTCAATGTTTTTTTCAAATTTAAAACGTCAAACGAAAGATATAAAAAACATCGTTGAGTTGTACGTGTTGAGCACAAATTTAACATTTCATAGCGATGAAATGTAATATGTGTTTACACCGTTCCTATAATATTTTTATTTCTCATATTATGTCGCGCAACCATTTCTTTTACACAAAATTTTCAAATAAAATGCCGCGCATTTTTGTTGCCCTACGTCAGATGGACGCCACACGTGTCTAAATGTTACAAGTGTTTCTTGTGTAAATATTAAAGAACGCATATTTTGTGAGCCTCGGGATACGTCATGCAAAAAAATATAAAACATGCACTCTCAGAAAAAGTCTGTTCGTGTTTAGAAGTAATTCCTTTATGGAGTTAGGCTCTTAACGATAAAATATATTAATATGTATTTAAAATGAATAGTCTCATGTATAAATAAATAATACTTAAATAATTAAATTCTATTACTGAGTGTTATTTCTTCTTATTGAATTTAGCATAATCCTCTAATTGCAAGCGGAATATAATTAGTAGCGACGTCGTTTTGGTACTTACATAAATACAGCATTCGCAGTGTTTACTTATTAACGTAAGCGATACGAATACATTGTTTTAACCACCATTGTCTATGATTCTGTGATTAAATATGGAGTTACTCCACACATGGGGCTTCAATCTAGAATTTTACTTATATAAGTAAAATTGGTTGATGAATTATCAATTCATCATTGGTTAATTAATTAGTAGAACCTAGTCCTAGTTTGCATTTCGTTTCGTTGAAAAAATATAACATTAATGATATTTGTGAAAAAATATCTTTTCAGGAATCGTCAAATATTATATTATGTATTATATTTATTTAGATAGAAAAATATTTATTTAGAATAGTGTTTTTAAGAAATATATGAAAAACTAAAATTAATAGTATTTATTGTTTATTGACTGAATTTTTACATTTAAGTAACTTAATACAATGTAAAATGTAAATAATATTTCATAATTAATACGTTTTTTAAATTAAGAATATTTCATGTTAACGTCGACAGCTGCTGCGTGTTAGTAGCAGTCGAATAATGTTAACAATATGGTCTAATTTATAGCAGAATTCCTTTTGCATTTATTTTCAACGGAAAATCCACTAAACGTTACAAGATTCTACTCGACTTTAGATTCTATTTCTGAGAGTGTGCAATTCGTATATGAAAAATATACTTTAATATTCATGTTATGTAAGCTAAAAGTTGTACAATTTTTTTTCTTACAACACTTTTTATATTCGAAAAATTGAATATTTCTGTCGTTCTTTTTACATTGAGTTGTAAGTTAAATTGCAAAAATATGATATTTGCAAATGTTATATATTATTTTATGAAATACTGAAAAATAGTACTGTTGGAAAAATGTGTTTTTTGATTTTTGTTGAAATTCACTGACCGTTAATATCATATTGTCAAGTAAAATTTTTACTATAAACAATAATTTTATTAACAATAAAACATTATTATTTTACGTTTATGTTCATTTTCAAACGCCTATTTTAAATAATTTTAATACATCAACACGAAAGAAAAAAAAGATATGAAAAAAGAAGCATAGACATTAATTTAGTAAAATAAAAACATTTCTGAATGAATAAATGAATAAATTTTAAATAAATAATGTAAAATAAATGTAATCAAACGATTCCTTGTTTATAAGAGAATCTTATGATCAACAAAATTTGAATTTTTATTGTGAAATTTTGTCTTGCGAACTTAATTGGTTTTTCTTGGTATAATAAGTTGTGATGAAAAACCAGTAAAGGTCGCAAGACAAAAGTTTACAATAAAAATCAAAATTATTTTAATTATAAGATTCTTCCGTAAACAAAGAATCGTCTGATTACATTTATTTTATTTTATTCATTACCAAGAATTTGTAATAAAAAAACAATAACTCCGGTGTAGCAGACTGATATATCGCCTTAATGTTCCTCAATTTTTTATCGTAGCAGTGGTATTTCAATAAATTAAAGGAAACATAATTTCATAATCCTTTGAATATAACATAAAACTGTGGAAAAAAGCGCACGCCTCTTTACGTCGACTTTGCTAATTGAAGAGATGTAGTCAAAGCAATGCACACAGGAATACATTTTTATTTATGCTAGCAATGAAACGACAGTTGCATCATTAATGTGCAGCTTGTATATATATATGAAGCATATTTGGGACGCGATGGCATATATACAGTTACGACGATGACCGCAACAATGGTTCGTTAACGCTACAAGGGCTGTCGCGAACGACTATGCTTTTAATTATCTGCGTCACGCCTTTTGCTAGTAAATATTTTAAAACACTCTCACTTTGAATTTTGGCACATATGACGCTCACTTTTTTTGCGGTTTTTATTGAAACAAGTTGATGGTACTTCGACTCGGTTTCAAGTTTTGTTCGAGCAGCAACTTTTGATATTCAATCAAATTTGAAATTAAATATCTGCAAAATAAATGTATCATATTTATTAAAAAAATATTATGATTTTATATTACAGAATACTGTAATTCTGTCGAGTAATTCGATCCACGAAAATTGAACTGAACGTACATGTTTGCTAATTTTTCAAATTCAGTTTACAACTTTTGCAATCCTGTTAGTATTAATCATTAATTAATGAACATAGATTAGCAATTCCGGCGAAATTGTTAAATGACGCATAAATTTTGAAACTATGTCATAGTCAAGAACTTCGTACATAATATTTTTGCTGATAACTTGCAGATTAAATAAGTTACAGGAAGTTAGTGAGCATGAAATGTAAGTTTCAAAAAGTTGTTAGATAATTACTTAATAATAAATACAATTTTTTTGTATTTCATTTAAAAGATACCAAGCAGACTAGAAAAGAAAAATTATTTATATTAAAAATATATATATTTTTAATATATAATATAAAATATAAATATATATATTTTATAACAGTATACTTAAGTTTTGTTTGTAAAATTATTATCTTGTTGATACAATATTTTTTTGATACACAATAGCATATACAGTATTGAAAATTAATTATTGAAAGGATGATTTATTTTACTTTTTTTTATTTGGTAAAATGCCCCATATTATATTAGGTTATCCAATTAATAAAATTTATAATTTTTAAATATCATTTTAATTATTTTGACAGAAAATGGGTTTTAATTATAAAATAAATATGACATATTGTTTAAAATGTTATATTTTATTATATAAAAGTAAAACTGTTAATTTAATGAAACTTCATTAAAAATGTATTGCAACCTGATCAAATTCAAAAATATGCGATACTTGCCTATACACTGTAAAGAATCGTCAAAGAAGTATACACATTTTTGTGTATAATTAGATTAAACTTTACACAAAACACAAAAAAAATTCATCAAATTGTGTGAATCAGGAAACTGTGAAAATTGTTCTCCAAGTTACACAATTTCTGTGTAACCATTTAACACAAAAATAGTGTGTGAGTTCATATTTAAAAACTCGCATCAATTTTGACATTATGAGCAGTGAAATTGCATTCTATAGTAAAGTTATTTACTTGGAATCAAATACAGATTAATCAGGACTAACGTTCCGAATTAGAATATAATTAAGTATAATTTATAATTATACAATCTAAAAGAGGTTTTTCGTCACACATGCTCGCAAAGTTAGATTTTGCTCCCTGTTTTTCGGGAGCAAAGTAAAATTTTACTCTCTCTAGATCAAAACACATTCAAATTCCACTTTACTTCCTCAAATCCAGGAAGCAAAATCTGACTTTTTCTCGCATTTGTAATGAAAAGTATTAAGACAGTTTTTATCTGCAACTTGAATTTTCAACGTGGCAATACGATCCAAACGATAACACAAATTTTGTATGAAATTTCATCAAATTTTGTATACTTCGATTTGCCTGTATTTTGTATCCAATTTTTGTGTCAACCATTATAACTTAACACAAACTTGTGAAGCATTCACACAAAAGTGATTCACACAAAAACACAAAGCTTGAATATTTTTTACAATGCAATTATAGCTTTATATAACAAAAGTATAGCTAATTTTATTAGTACCTTTCCCTCTGCTTAGACAATTATTATTTTCGAGAACTGATGCTTCAATATACTTCATTTTCAGTAAGAACGCATTTTTTTAAAAACAACATTAATAATCGGTTCATTTAGTATGAAAAATTCGATCGACACTCGAGATCTCCACTAATGCCGCTTATTCATCCTCTTTAGATCATTTACACTGCATAATTTCATCATATATATCTTTCGCGATTTATCTTATCTAAAACAAATCGCCGTCGAGTGTTCGTCGCTCGGGTGGATCAGACCCAGATCGATAAGTTTGTGAGATGAATCGTTCGCTTTCTTGCAATGCGCTTTTCGATTTCTCATGTCGCGATTTTTTTACCTTATGCAAGCTAAACTTAATTAAGAATGACGACGTTCAGCTTGACACCAATATTCACGCGTCGGTTGTCTTTAGTTTTCAAGCTCTGTTCGCACCTGTTGAGCTCATTAACAAATCAGTAACATCTCTTACTGGAATAACACATTGCTGAAATTGTTTGAATAATCCTACATGAGTTGACATGAGTGCACTGCTACATTTTCCATATTTATTTGTACTTTTACACTGTTGTACTTTTTTGAGATGAAAAATTTTGCTTACTTGCTCCTTAAACTTTTATTAATGTTGCATTTGTTAAAACGTAAAAATATTATTATAATTATAAAAGGAAAAATGAATTTTCAAAACAAAAAATGCATTTCATTTTTAATGAAATTGTAAATAAATTTACATTTATATTAATTTAGTTATTTCTTCTGCATTAAAAAAAATTTATTAAAAAAAATGTTAAATTTTTATGTATACATTTTTTTATAAAAAATGTAAAAATATAACATTAGACACACATCAAAGATTGAATACAAAAGGTCAAATTTCATAAGAAAAAAATATTAGTTACTAACCAAACCACTTTTCCGCGAATAAATATTAAAAGAGAATAAAACATTGCTTTTAATTAGAATAAAATATAAATGAAAAAACTGTTACTTCTTGCCGTTTTTCCCTTTATTAACTGTGTACCATGCTTTTTATTGTATCTGTTTGTATTATTGTAATAATATGCAGTTTTATAATATTCAGTTTTATGTTTCAAACTGAAACTAAAATTACAATAACGTATTATGGCATAATTATGCAATTGTTATGAGCTTAAGGAAAATATAATTGCAAGGGAACATAATAATTCCTATAATAAGGTAATTTTATAATAAGAAAAAACAAAATTCTGAAGAAAGTCAAACTCATATACTTTATTATTTCTCATGTGAAGTAGTTCTTTCAAGAATTTTGATAATATTATTTTAGACGATATAAATTGTACGACTGTGTAAACGATAGATTGAACATAGTAATATATTACAGCAAATCAGTAATTCTGAGTTTGTCGTAATATTTGTTCGCTTGATCGAGGCTAATTTTTCCATTATAAGAGCACACATAGATATATTTGAAAATGTTCCGAATTTAGAATTGGCTGAGTGTTTTATTTATTTCCTTTTGTTCGAATATTGCTGTATAGCTGAATGGTGGAGTATATTCAGAATTCAATACATCGTTTGGAAGGCGGTTGTTCGGAGCGAACTATTCGAAAACAATTATTCAAAAAAATATGAAAAAATTGTATGAACAAATTTTGAACAGAAGTTGCACATAATTGTTGATGCAGAATAATTTACGGGAAAAACACCATAAGATTTAACGAAAAATGCTGTTGCAACAATAATATATGATATAATCAAAGAAATAGGTGAGGCTTATGTGTATTTCAATTGAAATAACAAAATAAGTATAAAGTAAGGTCGTTATCGTAAAATTTGCCAAGTCGAATTGTAAATATTAATAATTTAATAAAAAAATCATTCATAATAATCCGTTTATGTAAATTAATAAATGTTTCAATTATTTATATATTTTTAAAAACATTAAAAATTATACAAATCTCGAAAGTACATTGTCCAATGTAACGTCAATAATTTTATCCTTAAGACAGAGGGTGCCGATAATATTTTCTTTAAGTCGAAGGCATTATTTTTATTCATAATTTTCATCTGATTCATATACCAGGGCGATTCTACCCCGTATCGGTAACTTTGTAAAATGCGTATAGTTTGATAGTTTTATGTTCCCCGATGTTAAGAGACAGCTTGTAAATAAGCATACATTACAAAAACGTCTTAAAAAGCGAATATTTGCAAAAAAAATAATATCACACAAATACAAATATATAAATTCCATACATTATTTTAGTAGAAAGTAAATGAAATGAAATAAAATTTAAGGGGAATATACCTTTGAAAAGTTGAAAATTTCACCTAAATTCAATTCGTAATCCTGCAAGTTATATTAAACAAATGTTATTAACAAAATGTGCTTTGCATTCAGCAACAATCAGAGAATATTTCGGAATGTTAAAACATAAAAAAATGTTATTAA
>JABFPJ010002651.1:0-18741 GCA_022817425.1 Gryon sp. ZL-2020
TTTAATTATGAATATTCATAAAAACATAGTAAGACTCATTTTTGAGTTATGAATTAATATGAAAATTCATAAGTTTATTTTATAATACAATAAATTTATGAATTGTCATATTAATTCATAAATAAAATTATTATTATTGTCTTATTGTTTTTTATGAATATTCATAATTAAATATAAATAAAAGCTTATGAAATTTCATATATCTTTTATGAATATTCTGTTGCAATTTCATAAAATAAAATTGTTTTATGAATCCTTATGGCCGTTTAATCAGGGTGTTCATTTATATTATGGTTTTCGTCCGTTTTGTAATTTACATATAACTTGTACCTTATTGTCAGCTATGAAGCTAAAGCACAATGCCTTAAAAAACGTGGTCTTACAAGCAACCGTGTGTAATTCTGTATTATAATATTATTCGTAAACAAAATTAAAGAGTTTCTGTAAATCGCGCTAATTTTAATATTTATATATTTAGTATTATTATATTGTGTTTTTACAAAAATATATATTAATTCAAAGTGAAATTGTAATTTTTATTATTATTGCTATTTCCTAAATTGAATTTAGATAATAAGATGAATCATATCTTATAATTATTTACCTAGGTATTTTCATTAATTATTTATTATTTAAAAAGTTATTTTGAATAGGAATATACATGGAAAAAACTAGCTAAGATTGGCAGCATTTTTTTGTAAAAACATGTTCTTATTATGTTAAATTTGCAACACATTCTGGTAGCTTTTGCTATAGAATTTCATGAGAGCATTGCCAAACAAATTAACAGCTATAATATTGCGCAAATCTGACAGGACATAACTGCCAATAACTGCCTAAACGGACAATTAACCTGTTTATGTTATATTGGCAATATAACATAAAAAGGTTATTGGAATGTTTAAATGATTTTTAAAAAGATTTGATTTGTAAAAAAAGTCATAAATCGTAAAAATGCAATAAATAAATCGCATTTTTGGGTTTACTATCGTGTTTGAAGGCGACATTTTTCTTTAAGCATAGCTTGAAAATCTAGCGGAAACTGCCAGAAAAATTTATATTAACGTTGCTTGACCGATTTCGTTAGTATTACGTCATAGCTTTTCAAATATGGTAATAACTGCCAGAAACATTTTCTTTATAATTTTAATTTAAATAACCCAAACAAACTTGGACAAAAACCGAGCATCATGGCTTAGTGGCTAAGGCTGCCATATTCACATTCGGCAAATGCCGGAGAGTGTGCTACTAAAAGTCGAGCCACGATTCGCAAATGTTAGGATAATGCAATTTAGACAAATTGTTCGAAATGTCTAATATTGTGTAATTGTTCCCCCAACGCAGGAAGCATCAAAATAGGTTGTATTGCGTCTTTTTTGCGTAACTTTGAGAAAAGGTGAGAAGGAAAATAGAAATAGAAAACATATTTCATAACCATTTCAAAGTATTTAATTTAAACTTTTTATATATCTTTTTATATGTCTTTTTGCAAAAAAGTTGAACAAAATTTCCAAATTGATTATATTATGGTTTTAAAATTGGATGATTCATCATTGTTGGTATTTTTACAAATTTTCTATATTTATCTTGATGAGATATGATAGGATATGTCATAGGATATCGAAAATGATTTTAATTAATTTTTCATCGAATTTTCAGTTAATGTTTTTTTCATAATACCACGTATATAAAATCAATAAATTTGAATAACATTTTGTATAATTTATATTACTCAAAAGTATTACTTAAACTAAATACATACACATGAAAACAACCTTTCGATTTTATGTTTAAAAATGAGCAAAAATAAGATGGATAATCCTTCCCGTTATTATATATTTTTTATAAAATGTATAAAATAGTTGATAATAGATAAACCTATTTCATATCGTATTTTTGTTTTTGATTATATTATATTAGAACATAAGTAATAATTTCTCTTTAACTAATGCAAACCCAAATAAGTCAGATCAATGCTAATTTGTTGAATTAATAATGAAGAGGCGTTTTTTAATCTTTTAGGTAAGAATCAATTATTTTCCCTTTGTTATAAATATATAACAAAAAGCAAAATTTAAATTATTAGCAAACAGAGTTACGTATTGTTATTAATTTTTCAATAATCTACCTTCTAGGTTAAATATGCACCAATGTTTTTGGATCCATTTATTAATATATAATATAATGCAAAATTAGAAAATATATTGACTAAGTTATAAGAGACAGAAAATGGTCGTGGATTAATTCAGCATTATTTATTCTTTGCCAAAAATACATTTTTTTGACAAGATGAACAATTTTCGGAGAATTGAATTACATTTAATTGTAATTATATTAAGGGGTTACACGAGTCCAGAATTTTCAAAAAATCGATTTTTTTTATTGCGGAAATGGAATCTTTAGACTTTCAAAATTATGTGTACAAAATATCAAATTGATTAAATTCATAATAAAAAAGTAATCTTAAAATATGTAAGAGCGTGCACGGCGAACTGCCTAACATCCTCAAACTTTACACGCGTTTATCTCGAAACCATATTTTTGTTTATGGTTTGCATGATAACTCAAACACGAATTGATATTTTGAGCTGAAATTTTGACAGCATGTTCAAAACTGAATTACCTACAAACTGTCGAGCCAAATTTTTGAATTTCGTATTTGCTTAACTTTTATCGTCATTTAAGTTGTAAAAAATAGGGTAAAAAATCGATATTTTTTTTTCAAAATGCTTTCATTTGCGTAATTTTAAAAAATTCAAAAATTTGGCTCGACAGTTTGTAGCGAGAAGACCTCTGAGCAAGTACGATAAAGAAAATTTGATTTTTGAGGGACTTATCGTGCAAACCAGGCAGGCATATTGGCGCGGGGGCGATTTGAGAAAGGGGAGAGAAATCCGCCATTTTGAAATATATTTTAATTATTGACCCATTTTTAACTTATTTATACTTGTATTAGTAAATGTTACTTGTTTCGAAAACTTTCGAAATATTCATTTATAAAAAAATCAACATTGAAAATAGTCGTTTTTTTCGCCTTCTGGACTCGTGTAACCCCTTAAAACAAAGATAATTTTTAGAGCACTAAAAAAGCTTAAGGATAAATGATTATTTGACATAAATTAATAACTTTTATAGCTTATATTTGCGTTTCTGCTGCAATTTAATAATACATTATTTTCATAGTATAGTACTTGTTTATTCATCACACAAATTATAATACATACATATATTTGTCTTACTCTTCATCTAAATTATTTTTTTTATTGGTGTAACGTATTAAGTTACATATCTTTGTAATAATAGTTAACATTTTAAGTGTCATATAATCAAAGACAAATAATTATTACATAAGGTTATTTTACTACATAGTTGGTGTTTCTTTTCTTTCTTATTTTCTTGAAAACAATGCAAAAATATTTAAAGCAACAGTCCCAGTGAACGAACACTTTAAAACTGGTTCTATTTACCGAAGGCTCATTTAAAATATATCGTGAGTTGCTAACTGGGACCAGTTTTAAATTATTCGTCCACTGGGTCATTTACCGTAAATTATATATTTCAGAACGCACTCTTATCCGTTTCATATATAAGTGCATGTAGACAAATGAAATTTTATTTTACTATCAAACTTTTTTGCACAAATTTAAATCATTTTCATTGACATCGTCAAATCAAGTTGTTCCAAGGTTCAAATGCAAATGATTTGGTCCTCTTGCACACAATCTTATCTCACATATATATACGCACACGAAACATTTGCAAAATAAATGCTCTTTTGAAATCGTATTTATTCGATATATGAAGTGTTCTTATCCTGCATTTCACTCTAAAATTTGTGTTATTTCTTTGGTTCGTCTTTCACTCTTTTAAATGCTTCGATGGTTGAATTTCTTGTTCGTCACAATTATATTACTCCCGTCTCTAAACTTAGTTGATGTACCACCAAATAAAATTTAACCTCGTCGCAGGGAATTTATAAAAAGGATAGCAATGTAAACAGAATTCAAACGTTGATACAATGCAAAAAGTACTTCATTCCAACGGCAAAGTGTATTCATTTTTAATTAATGTTCAGCTTGTTACAACATTTTAATTAAGATCTTTAAGGAATTAGAATATCATACAAAAATCAACGTATTTCTTCATTTCTTTTCACGTGCCCAAAAAATAAATGAAAGTTAATTTTAGAAGATACTGCAATCGAACTTTTTTATTGTAAAAAAAAAATTTATGGCGCGACTGAATGTTTACTCTTTTTTTGGCTGTTACATAGTGAAGCATATACGTTAAAAATAAGTCTAATATACATTAAAGTAACTTAAAGTGTAGAAAATTAATATATGGTACAGTAAAAAATTTTACATAATAGATGTATTTTTATCACGTGATTGAATAAAAATTATAATGCAGCATCCAAATTTTTACTATAACATATATTACATTTTGTATATTATTTCATGATATTTTTTTACACTAATGTCGAGTTGTCCTCAGATTCATAAATGATATAGCAATGTTTATTAGTAGTATAGTAATTTTTAATAGACTTTTATTTAGAGTATAATTTTTACTGTTTAGAAAACAATAAAAACGTTGTCTCAAATGAATGCCTTATATAAGTCGAATGCATTCTAGTTTGATAGATAACCTATCGTTTAGCGGTCTAGAGAGGAATCAAAAACAAATTATTATGATGCGTAATGAGGGGAGGTAAATAGACAAATGGATGACCGCTAAAATTTGTTCAGATAGAATCGTATATTTACTATTTATTTAAGAGTTAAATTAACATTTAGTCGTCTTTGTGATGCGAATCTTCTTAAAAACAGTAATTTTTGAGCAACGTTTCACTAATAATTCCGCTTTGATTTGGTTACGTGTTGAAATTAATTATATTTTGAATTAAACATTTTATGAATTTATAAATGCTATATGATGGATAACTTATTTAGCTCAATGAGTTCGAAATTATTTTATTTCTTTGGCATTGCATTGGTTGGCTATACTTTTGTTCCCTATGCTTCTTACTTCGCATTCGTAAGCCCATATATCGAACGCGCAATACATCGCAATCGTTCGAATCACAATTCGTGGAAAATATAGTATATTCTTGTCGACAAACAGGGTTCACTTTAACTACGGATCGATTTGATTCTCTTAACAATTGTTCAGAGTCTTTAGATAAATATAGCAGTAGCAGAAAAGATCCTTTAAATATAAAAACACACAATCATGTAAATTGGAATGTTGATGCATTCAAATACATTTTTAAAATTATAAACGTTTAATTTAAAACACCGTTTTATGATAATACTTAAATCATATTCTTCATTAGTATATTCATTTTATTGACAAATAATACTACTAAGACATTTACTAATTTCTACAATTACTACAACATCAACCAATTAACTATATTATCTTTTAAACTTAAATTGTATAATTAATCGAAACATTTTTTTAATTATTATAAGCAACTTTTAATGGTTTCATTATTTACTGTTAAAAGATTAAATTATTATTTACGAATCAATAAGTTGATAATAAATATATATTTCATACGGCTTATTGTGTTTTTATAATCAAAAATTTGATATGCCTTTTCATATAGCAAAATGAAAAATGCAGCTCAACGACGAGTGATGTTTCGTCTTAAAAGGAAGAAAACAAATGATTGAAAGAATGCGGTCTCGTATGATATTCGTCTATTTGTCCATAAGATGTAGCGCATTCGTGAAACGATGAGACGAAGGCAGAAACTTGGGGAAAAAATATAGAAAGAGATAGAATGTAGGTCCTGGATGACAAGCGATGTTTTCGTAAGAATTTTTGCTTTTAGAGTTCAGTCTTAATTTAATTTAAGCACATGAGAGTGGCATAATCGAATCCAAAATGCGATATACTTTTAAAGCGTTTTCTTATCAGAGAAAAGTAACGTAACAAATGAAAAAAATAAAAATTGCTACTGAAAAAAGATAAAACTAAGTAAATTAATACATATAAATAACTAATAAATTAATTACAAAAATAACTCAATTTATATTGAAATAACTTTTTAAGGCAAATTAGTTTGTATAATCAATGTGCATACATGATATCAATGTTCAATCTTATGTTAATATTTAGAATTAAAATGTGTATTTAATAGTATATAAGTTGCCTTAATGCTATACACCTTTTGCAGTTAAATATATAATATTTTTCTCGATTATCATAAATACAAAATTGCTTTTTTTACAACTTCCTTTTATGATGACTTTGTGTTACTTTTTGTTTGCAATTTACTTTATATAATAATCATCAAAGAATCGTGGCAGGCGAGCTACATTGGTCGTAATATAAAATTCTCGTTGGATGCATCTCGAGTGAGAATTGTGATAAGCGTTCTCTCATTCGTTGCTGAATACACGCGAATCGGAGACAGTTACAAAAAGGGGGATAGTATAAGAGAGAATGAAATTGCCAGGAGATGGCGGTGGCCGCTTGGCCAGAGAATCGGGGGAGACACACTCTGCGGGAGCGAGAAGAGTAGATGAAAGATGAGGAGGCGGGAGAGGTGGTGGAAGAACGAGATGACGACGAACTCGATGGGAATCTGACCGGACGGTGGTCCAAAAATTACGAACGAGCACGCTGCTGCAAGGGTGTGCGTGCACGCGATCGCACGTATGATGACGTGAGCACCAGCCGCCAACTAAATACGCCACTCGCTCCACCGCATTGTCAAAGTACAATATAAATATCAAATATTCCATTTTCGAATCTAGTTTCATCAATTTTACTCTACCACTACTTTAAGTATATTTATTCATTTACTCTAATCACATTGATTCAATTTAAAAGTCAAACAAATTCAAAATATAAATATCATTTTTTGTTAATTATAATTATAATAAACCAATAGATTGAGTAAACTTTTATTTTATTTTATTTAAGACAGTGTGATGTATTTTTCCAAGCGTGGAGAGCAAAAAAAGAAAAAAGAATTAAAGCTGTAAATTTTGTTAGATTATACATTTTGTCATTATAATCGATTATGTTAAGCTTTATTTGAAATGAGATTGAGATATATATATACTTATTCAGTATGTAGGAAGTATAATTTCACTTGTTCATATATCAAGCAGATTGTCTATATGTCACAAGCAGTATTGCTTTACTGCAAAACGTTATTTCTTAGAGTGTTTTCAAAATTTAAATGCATGCTGATATTCTTTAGAATATAAAGTTTAGAATAATGCTAAGACTGAGCAATTTCAATTTAAAACAAATATTTATGAAATTAAATTTAAAATTATAGTTAAATTTATTTCATCTGGTTCTATACCATTACATTGAGTACGCATAGTTCATATGTGTACAATAAAATAATGGTAAATTAAGATGATTTCAATTTTAAACATTTTCTTATCAAATTAATTCTATGATCTTATAATTATTATGTCAAATAAAATATTATATACAAGTATACTAATCTAAAGTAAACTAAAAGTAAATTATGAAGTGTTTAAAATTACATAATTTGTCGTACTGAAATTCACTGACCCAATATTCAGGAAGAAAGCTCTCCTTGTTTACATATCAAATACATTTTCTCGTGAATGGAATCTTTTCGCTGTATAATATTATTTCATGAGGAGATCATCGATATTAATAGCATAAAAATGTATTATACAATTTATATTTAAAAAAAGAGATTTAGATGAGTTAAGATGATTATTTTTAAAATAGATAGTCTTGAGGCAACTTGATCTAACATTCTGATCTAACATTTTTTAAAGATGAAAATGGTAAAATACATTGACAGATACTACAAGTTTATAACGATATTGAGATTCATATTAAGTTCAAGATTAAATCGCTACTAATGTTTGTATCTTTTTAAGGGAGATTTTTTTATTGTGGCTTGTGATTTGAATATAAAATACTATTTATCTCTATTAATGAAATTAAATTAAGAAGTGTAAAGAAAAGGTGTAGTTTGAGAAATTTAGAGTGTTTCTGAAAATGAGAAACATTTAAATTGGTTTAAATTCTTAAATAAACTGTTACATGTCTTTTAAATAGATAAAATCAAGGTGAGAATTTGAAATGATGCTCATTTTGCTAAAATTATGTAAATGTAAAATTCGAGAAAATCTGCAATATTATTAAATTACAACAGAGGTATTTGTGAATAAAATTACAATATCCATCTTGTAATACCGGAAAAGATTAATGTTCATCGTTGAGATGTATATAAACGATACTTTAAACAATGTATTATCATGTTATTAATCAAGACTGATCATCAGTTTACTGATACAATTGCTTTTAACCTTGACCTTGCGTTTCTTTCTTTTTTTAAACTTGACCTAGGTTAACCATTACTCAGTTACAGCCTATTGTTTTCACTCAACTACGTTGATTTGTGTACCTTTATTTTTGCCTTGTACCTTATTTATTTTGCCCACTAAAATATTTAGGGTTTGATTGATTTCAGTTTCAATCTCCTTAGTAATTGTAAACTACTTTGGTACACTTAAAAGTAGCCTGAATTATTCATATCCAACTATATTTAATTTCATTTTATATGAAATTCATTCTTTCATTCTCTTCCTTCAACTTCGGCTATATTCGTTTGTTTTATATTCCGGCATATCAGTTTACTAAATACTTGATATAATACATTACCAAAATGTTTCTTTAAATCGCTAACACCAACATAACTTGCACTGTCAGTTAAATTAATATTTATTTTAGGTCTTTCTTCAGCAGAGATACTTGCAGTGACTCCTACTGTCAATAAATAATAATAATTTGAATAAGCGAATGGACAAAACACATTGAACATGATGGTTTGAAAGCAAAATCGCAGACAACATTGTTGCTAACCGTTCATTAAACTCCATTTGTCGTCTCTTCTGCATTTCTTAACGCATTAACGTACTAATATACTCTTCTTTTTTGGCCTTCTCTTTGGACGCGTTCTTCGATATCTCGTCGGCAGTACACTGAAAGCGGAGGGAGGACGTAGGGACGACGTTCGTTCCTTCACCTCGCACGGAGAGCACGTTTTTTCCCAACTCGTTCCTCAGGTATTCCTGCCCCTTTTAACATCGACCTCCGTCGCGAGAAAACGAGATAGAAATGCGTATAAGCGTACGCATAACAAGAGATTGAACTCAACTCAAGTCTGTGTATATACTTTATATTCATCCGATCTCTAACTGTTTTCACATTTCATATCGTATGATTTTGTACAATTACTGATTAAAAGCTTCTGTTAAAAATTGTATTACCACCCACATAACTTGACAACTTATTGCCCACCCTTTCCTTTTTACATTTAAAGCGATTTCAGACGATCTTCTGCCAAATAAATCTAACAATATATAATAGTTAGAATAAATGGTTCTGTAAATTTTATCGTTTTAATTTAAGATTAATTATTTAAATAAAGGTAAGAAGTGAAATGAATCAGAACAATGTTATTCAGTTGGCATATTAATTCGTTTCTTAAAAGATACTTTTTCTATGCATTTGTGAGATACATAACTGAAAGTACTTTTGTGATATTGTGCGTGAAAAAAAAATTTTAAAATTGTATTCAGGACACGTCATTTGTCGAAAAATTGTAAATATGGCCACGAAGCGTTGACTGTGTCGCATGTAGTTGTGTCGACAAAATGCCGTGGGCACTGCTTAGGCGCATACTAATCGCGCATTCGACGACACGATGAATCTTTCTCGCTGCCAGTGATACATACATACATGCTTACACAGAAAATGGTAGGCTGATTTGTTTGGCGTAATCGCTCGCGGTTATGTTGCCCAAGTCGTGCAGTTGTCGTGCAGTAGTTTGCAACTTTTATGTTTCAGAACTAGATAAAAGAAAGCTAGGGCATCACGGTGGGCGAATTGTTTTATTGATACTATAAAAACTTTGGCAGTCTATTCAGACTGCCAATTCAAGCAAATGATCTAAATGTTTAATCTGCTTTTAAAATTTCAAATTTGTTATATTATTATTGAACAAAACTGAGAATCATTTTTACTGTAAAGAAAATCTTAAAAATAATTCTGATGATGAAGAATAAATGTATTTTTCAGTACTTGTGCAGTACGGAAAGTGGTGATTTTCCGCACTAGTGCGGAAAATAGCCACTTTTCGTACTGTCCCGCGTGCAGAAAAATTTCGTTTTCCACACGGGCGCAAGCACCCTAGTACAAAAATATACTATTTTCGCGAAACGGTTACAGAAAATGCAGTTTTTATCTCTAGGGAGTTTTAAAGAAACTACATTTTCTGCTCTTTTGTGGCGAAAAATATCGTTTGCACCATGGAAAATAAACGAAAATTCTCTCCTCGTGCGATTACAAACCTCGCCTTCGGCTCGGATTGTAAGCTTCGCACTCGGTAGCGAATTTCCTTTTTCATTTCCTTTGGTGCTAAATATACTATTTCTCACACTTGTATCGAAAATACGTCTTTTCTACCCTCAACATTTTGTTAACTAGTTACTTTCCATCCTTCTGGAGGGAAAGTGCCATTTTTATCCGACTTTTCGAAGAAGAAAAGACTTTTTCGATAAACTGATGAGAAAAAATATCGTCCTCAACTAGGGAGAAATTGCCGATTCAACTCGTGTGAGATCAAACCTCACACTCGTCTAGAATCGGCAACTTTTCTCTCTAGTTGAGGAATATACTATTTCAATTCAATAATTCAATTTGGGTATTCAGAAATATATAATCAATATTCATTGTATATTATTATATTGTTATATTCAATCTTAGATATATAATGAGTAAATGCGATTTTAAAGTTTCATGTTTATTTACCGACTTCAAGCTTAAAAGTAATACATTCAATATTATTTGATAGTATTATAATTTTATATATTTGGCAACAAATACTTTATGAACAATGTAAAAGATTAAACAGTGATTTTCAGTTTTCCAACTTCTGATATACAATATGAAATCGTGTTCATATGCACATTTTACAAATCTCATATAATACACAAATTAAGTACAATTTACGTTCAAAACAAATTATTAAGAATAATATAAAAGTTGAATCATTATTACTACAGGAGTTTAAAAAGGGTATAAAGAATTGAATCTGAATAAATGAGGGTACTTGAGAATCATTCGTCGAGTTTGCTGCATATATGAAAATATACGAGCGCAATCCGTTTTCTGAGAGTTCACTTCCCCTTCGTTACGCATAATTTATTCAACTTTTCGAGTGGCTTAGTGACGAATTTACATATTAATAACGAATCTGTACTAATTATTTTTCAAGTGCACCAGCAACAACAACATCTGCTGAAGAATGATATATACTTAGATTTTATACAACATTAACCATGATTACGATTTTGTACAAATATTAATTACTGTAATATTTAATATAAACTGAAACATGCGGCATAATTGGAAAAGCTATTTTGACGATCGTGAATTGTCGCCGTTAGAATCGAAGCATGACTACTTTTTTTGTTTTCAAAATCAATATTTCGAAATCTCGTGTATTATAGTATCTGAGGCCATCTTTTCACTCGATATCTCGGTCCATTCGTAGAAATCGATACTTTCTAAGAGATGCACGTGCTCATTCAATTATTTGAACGCAAGATCTGGATAGTTGTTTGATTTAATCATGGATGCTGTAATGCATTCGTACAAAAGCAAAATATCATGCATGGTATGTGAAGAAAATATAGTATAAAGCATAAAAATTGATAGTCAACTTGAGACACGTTATGTATACGATCAATTTGAACATTTACATAATTTCTGCAGTTATCGTCACGGCAATTTTTGTATTAACTACTACACTAATAATAACGATTAAATTTCCTAGCTGCCTTTTAATTAATAAATGTGTAATTGTAAATAAAATTACTTGCAATTGCAAGATGATAAGTTTCAATGGTAAAACTTGAAATTACATAGACAAAAGCTAAATATATATGATAGTATTAACAAAGTTTTCTTCATGCAAATTGTCTTCATAATAATGAAATTTGAATTTAACTTCAACGAGATTGTTCTGTAAGATTGAATAAAAGCCTAATTTCTTACTAATGAAAATTTGGAACGTTCTTTCCATGTTCTGATTATAATATGAGGCTGTATTATATTGAGACAATATATTTTATTAACATTCTTTTAAACGCTAAGAGAAGAAATTTCAGTTTTTTTCATTATTGTCTACGTATGTCGCATATATAGTACTGATAAAAAATGCATGTGAAAAATTATACAAAATTAAATAAAGCATTTTGAAAGCTCAAATAGTTGAAGAGAATGTATGAAATTGTGCGTACAGTTTGTTTCATGTTTTAACATAATTAATACAAGCATATAGTGTAATAATTTCTGTAATTATTATTTTAGTGTTATCAATATAATTTTTGGATAATATTAAATATTGTGCGAGTATACACATCCAAAAAAGTCTCATACAAATACAAATGACAAAAAATGACAGTACATTTACTATACTGCATTACAAGCTGAGGATAATGGCCATTTTCTGATCATTTCTATTATGTTTTCAAGTTTATTTACAAAATAATAACTGAAAAATCATATAATCACAATAAGTACTTTTTTCATACAATATGGTACAAATTTCCAGACCAGTAAATTTTACTCTACTGTATCATAAAATTTATGACTGTCGTAGCTACTGTGACTATTAACTCAATAAGACGGCCAAAATGCGTCCGATAAATACGTCAACGTTGTAGGTGGCGTACAAGCCACCTACTGCTTGAAGTATCAGCTGATACTTCAAGCTAACTAATTCTAATAGAACATACTCTTTCATCCACGTTGATTCCACGTTGAATCAAGATTCGATAGTGGATTTCGCAAGGATTCAACGTTGATGAAAGGAGATGTTCTATTCGGAAACAAATACAACAACGGACAATACAAAGATGGATGACAGTTATATTACCGTACTAGACAGTATAGTAAAATTTTGTGAGATTGTAAAAATGTGTAACACAATTTTTCCGGGCATATATAATAAAAAAAAAATCAACTATTACAATTGTAGTTAAGAAAAGACCAAAATAATATGATAAAAATCCTGAAATGTCATAATTTTTTGCTAGTAAACATTATTCAACTATTAACTTACCATCCATGGTAATAAAACTAAATGACGAAAATGACTTTTTGGCATAAATGAATTGAAAAGTAAATAAAAGAAAAAGGTGAGCCTTGAGACGCTGAAGCTTTTGCTTCTTCTTTCAGCGGGAGAATATAGCGCAGGACGAAAGTCGACGGGAAACGGAAAAGAAATATGGAAAAAAAGGCACACGAGCGAGTGCCCGTGGCGTAGCGCGACCCATCAATTTCAGGAGAGGAATATCGTCGATCGCAAGATCAGCTGCGTGCGAACGGCTTGGCCGTAGTGAGCGAGTGGCTTAGCTCAGTGAGTATTGAACGAGGATAGGAAGTTAGAGAAAGAGGAATATCGTAGGTATGAAAAAGACGCGACTACGCGGTAGAGGGGAACTGAAGAGAACGAGATATATAGATAGATGGATAGATAGCGCATAAAAGCTGGGACAAGGGGCGCGAGGTGGATGAGGACGACGAGGAGCAAGAAGAGGACGAGAAGGAGGAGGAGGAGGAGGAGAGCGGCGAGAAGGGGCATGGCGACGCGGGGAGGGCTGGTAGCATAACCAGAGAGACGTGTCGGTTCAGCGCGTAGTCGGTTCAACTGCCCCTCCGTTCCCTGGCTGCCCCCTCACTCCCTCCGGCGGCACTCCGCTTACGCGGTCGCCATCTATCCCAGTGCTAAAGTTCTCTCTGAAATGCGACGGTAACACCCTCCCCGCCGCTTCTTCTTCGTCTTTACTCACAGGCAAAGAGAAATCCCGCGTCCCTTCCCTCCTTGCTCTCTCTGCCTGTTCCTCATCCTTGCTCTTCGTCCTTCTCTGGCGTTTACGTCCGATCGCGAGCCTTCCAGCCGTACACATTACAGAACGAGCAGTCACGTCACATGGTCCGACAGAGATGGAATCTCGTTGGGCTAGAATATCCTCCTGCAAGAGAGATAGACACGAAAGCGAGCGACGAGGACAGAAGTGAAGTGAAATGCCGGAGTTTTTACAAGCCGACTGGACTCGAGAAACTGCGCTTGGGATGTCTAACGTAACAGTCTTCCAACGTGCGACACGCACGTTCAAAAAGATATACGTAGGCAGAAAGGCAGCAGAAACATCTATCTCGCGCCAACTTGAGACCACCATATCAAGAAGAAGGAACGGTGCCTCCTTACAAATCGTAGCAATCACGTGAATCGTCTAATTGGCGGGATTCTGCGCCTTGTTCAGCCAAACCAGCGGCTCAAATTCTTCCCGCTGTATACTCTCGGTACAGATTCGGTCCTTGCACCCAACAAACATTAAACAGTTTGACCTAAATCTCCTCCCGCCGACGCTTCTACTATTAAAACCAATTATAAATCCATGCAAATCCTTCTGAGCGTTATTTTTCTTCCCCCTCCCGCGCACTTTTTTTCAAAGCAGTGTTTTATTTTTCGCTTAAAAACTAATGTCTTGTTTCAAACTTGTAATCGCACTTCTTGGAAAGTCATTCCAACAACTAGTGTGTCATCCATTATATGAGAAGTAAACTTATTAATAGTTTGCGAGTAATGGTTTTACGAATGAAAGAAAGAGAAAGGAAGTGTGAAATAAAAAAAAAAGTGAAGATACGGTAGAAGTTCTAGTCATCTGATGTCTTGAGATAATCAACATCTGATCAAAATAAGAAAGAACGTGTTCATTACTTTTTATGTGTGTTTGTATAACGTTGAATTTGATATGAATTGACTATGTTTAATTATGTCTGAGCTTGTTCTTGGATATTTTCATTTTAAAGTCACCCAGTATCAATCGATTAGCAGAATAAATACAATAATAATTAATCAAGTATGAATATATCGATAAAATATAATGTGACGGGATTGAAATTAATGTCTTAAGTCTATTCAAACATAATGTATGCTATTTCAGGCGAGACCTGTTTCACTTAAATTTATTATAATAATCAACGACTTTTGAAAGTGTTTGTTTAATTAATTAAGAAGTAAAAAATGCGCAGAAAATGATCTATCGGTAAAATAGCCAAATTTTGTTACAATTTTCTTATTTAATTTTACCTTTTGTTCTCGTTTGTAGACATTATATTCGTAAAATATTGATCTCATTATGTATAATTTGCTTCATTCAACAAAATGTAATGAAATAAATTACCCTTTTTGCAAATCGTTGGCAAAAAGGGCAATTTTTAATATACATTTACAAAATATCGTGTATATTTTTAGACGAGCTTTAATTAACGATTAAGATGCACACAACTTGACGAGCTTTTGTCTCATATGCTTTGCTAGTGGCTGCCGTGTTGCGCAATCCCGTTCTGCACTGAGTTTCAACGAGGTAGCGCCTTGAAATTCGAGACCAATGTAATTGGGATTTACAAACGCGCAAGCATACATCAATTTCATGCTAATATCAAGAAAATGACAATGATGAGGTAAAAAAATTGTTACTTTTTGTGTTTTGCTATTTTTGTTAGAGTTTTTGCTATTTTTATTGCCATGTAATTGCTATTTTCCATAATTCACTGACGTCAAAGGAAGAGTAAAACTCTTGTGTATTAAAAGCTATTTTAAATGTGTTCGGTTTCGTAGCAACATGAAAATTTAAATATAATTCTGTTATGAAATTTAAAAAAAGTAGTGAAAATACCTGAAAATATTCAAAATATCTATGCAAATGATCAATCAATGCAGGGGGTTACAGCGTACTCATTGAGTACTTATATGAAGTATAGTACTCATTCACTAATAAAATTTGTTTTCTGTAGTATACATTTAAAACTCCATTTTTTACTATTGTAACTAATTTTATCGATCATAAGGTTTGCCCGGGTCAAACTCTATGATCTTCTTATGACTCCTCCCCCTCTCTGCCGCCTCCCTATAATTATTACCCTTTGTACCATAGTTTCTATTTTTTAAATTGGTTCAATAATATTATTCAATTGAATTTTAATACATCGTATGTTAATTCTACACGAAAGGATATAAGTGATTAAAAACTACTATGTATCCGAGTAAACTTAGTAAATGCATTTACTAAACTAGAATTGAAGCGCGCTTCGCGCCCCTATTTCTTTTTTTGAAGTTTTTAAATGTTAAATAACTAAAAATTAATAAAACAGTAAATTAAGACAATAAAACAACTCATTTATATGTATACTAAATTAAATTAATATCTAAGATTTAATTAATTAATTATTAATATCTAAGTAATGCAAATATAACCTAATATGATGACATATTTTGACACATCAACAAAATTTCGATATTATATTTTTCAACTTTTTTTCATTGAAAATAAGACGACCAATCACAAGTCAGGGAATTGGCAACAATACAGCTATCGATTAAAAGCCAACTTCACCATAACACACGCTATTTATTATAAGGAAGGAAGGAAGGATTTTACTTTTTTACTTACTAAAATAATTTTAACGTTATAAAAAAATTCCCCTTCTGAGGTTCCAACTCGATACCTGGGCTGTTTCTTAATATGCCTGTCTGTCTGTTACTGTCTTGTTTTGTTACTAAAACTATCAGAGCGTTAAGTATACTTTTAAATATTTACAATGAAATTTAGTAAAAATTCATCAAGATTTATTCTTACTATATGACTCTTCTTATTATGTTTTTATTTTTCGTCAAAATATTACGAAAAGTTATCGACCGTTAAGAAATATCTGGATTGTAATACCAATATAAAGGTCATATTTACTATTATCGTTTTCATTTTACGTGTAATGATACAGGTGAAAAATCTATAATAAGATCTACTATAGAAAGGTTTACTACATTGAGTCAATTTTATAATTTCTCGTGTAAGATAAAATAATGCAAATATAATTATATAAGTTAAATTAACTATTTTCCTGTTAAATTAACTGAAAAATGTTCAGTTCATATGACGTATCGTTTAATTTAACTGAAAATTATAGTTGAAGATACCGATTTATTCAATTGTACTAAAAATGTTAGTTAAACTTACTGTAGGAATTTAGTTAAAATAACTTTTTATTTACAGAAAATGTAGTTTCTTTAAAACTCCCTAGGGATAGAAACTGCACTTTCTGTCACCGTGTGGCGAAAAATATCGTTTGTACCATGGAAAATAAAAGAAAATTTTCTCCTCGTGCGATTACAAACCTCGCCTTCGGCTCGGATTGTAAATTTCGCACTCGGTAGCGAATTTTCTTTTTCATTTCTCTTGGTGCAAAATATACTATTATGGCGGTTTTCTGTACTGTTTTTCAACTTTCAATTTTGATCGATTTTTTAATTTCAACAATGTTGCGGTGCCGCAATTTACATCTGATTTACTTCTTTTTATTTTTAAATTGTTCAGAATTTAATTTTCTTTAGACATTACGGGCGAATTTTAATTTTGATTACATTTTGCAATGTTATAAGCAATAAAATGAAAGAAACACCTTTTTTTATATTATTGTTTATAACTTTTGGTTCTTAATAGATATAAAAAATCCGTCCATAATTTTAATAGTCCTCTCCATGACGAATAAAATGACTTCTAAATCAATAACATTGTTATTTATGGCTCCATAACCTTTTGAAATATGGGAGTTTTTTTAACAATTTTTTGTTAATAATTTATAAATAATTGTTTTTTTTTTAGTTTTCGATAGAGTCTATTATTTAGGAACCTAAACTCTATACAAATCAAAAAGTCAAGGCGATTGGATTGAAAAATCACCTTAAAAAGACCTTATTTAAAATTGACTCCAATTTTAAATTTTTCTGTGCTTTTTTCTTGGAGAGTCCTCTTAAAATAACTGATGAGATTTCCCTCAGTGTAATATTTTCGTTTTCAAATTTAAGTCATTGAATTTGAATGCAAATTTGGCAGCCTTATCCACTGAGGCAGTACACAATTATATGTTTATGGGACAATATTTTGATTTGTATGTTTGTTTATCTTAGAAAACTATCAATATTAATTATCAGAATTATTTAATAGAATATTGCAGAAAATGTTACACTGATTACAATGTGTAAAATCGTGACAAATTCTATCATCATAGGTTAAAGTTACTTTTTTAAATTTTCAATACGTAAAAATGGAAAACAAGGGTACTGTTATGAAGAACTTTTTGAGGAATACTATTTTTAATGGGCTACTGAGAGCCAAACTGTTTATAAATAAAAATTAAAAGAATTAATAATAATGAACTGATTCTAATTTTTAAGAAAAAAGAAGCTATTTTCATCGTTCATTAAAAATCCGTTAAAAAATAAAAAATAAGAAGCTAACACTTATGTCCCATTTAAGCATTTCTCTGTACAGAAAATTAAAATCAAATAGAACTTTTTTTGATGACAAAGATAGTAAAAGAGGCAGGGATGTTAGGAAAACTATTCCCAATATCCCCTCCCTTTCTGTTATCCCGTAATTTTATTTTTTTCTGTTTTATTTTTTCTTTTTATTTTTTCTTTTTAATTTTTTCTTTTTATTTTACGTTTTTAACTTTATTTCATGTTATAATCAGGCGGATTTTAATTGCAAGATAAGGAATCGCAAAAGTTTACTTTTGTCTTATAAAAAATGCCTAATTATTATATTCTATGTTCTTTTCAATAAGTATTCATTTCAATTGTTTAAATCATTTGAA